>PVJO010003905.1:0-116159 GCA_004026905.1 Hystrix cristata | reverse complement strand
ACATTGCTTGTTGGAACCAATCAAGCATTGGCACAATATCCCATCCCATCCTGTACTCTTTCCTTCCCCCTTCCCCATAAAAACCCTTCGCTTCTGTAGTTCGGGGCCTTTACCGCTGTCTCCTGCGTGGGACATGTATTGGCCCAGAGCTCTGTTTAAACAATAGCTTGTTGCTTTTGCATCGAATCTGGTCTCTTGTCGTTCTTGAGCGCCGCTCTCCCTTGTCCCGGGTAAGTTGGGGAAGGTTTCAGCCTTAACAGCAGAAAAGGCCTTGATTTTGATCCCCAGCACCGCACCGCCTCCCCCAAAAAAGAGAACTTATAGACAGCTAAGGAAGGTAGAAATATTATAGGCAGTCGGACAGGGCTGGGCCCTCAATGGAGTCAATACACAAGAGGAGAATACCCTACAACTACGGCTGGAGGCGCATCCATTGACGGTCAGGACTCAAGATAAGGTGAGTGATAAACAATGAACTGAAGATCACACTCATCTGATCTGATAAAGTCTAGGTCACCCAGGTGGGCAACCAAGACCTCCAGATCCACCCCATCATGGAATGTCTTTATTCTTTCCATGTTCATTTGCTATGTGACCGTCTTCTCCATTGGATCAATGTTACCTAAGCGACTACACTTGTAATATTATTGGTTAATCATTATTTTGACACATATTGTACCCGCCTCATGATTTTGCTCTATAAAACTTCCCCTGAAAATTGAGCTCGTTGGCAACCCACTCGGGTCCCCTCCTGTCTCTCCCAATAAATTTCCTACTCCTAACCTCCTTTGTTCCTTAGAATTCATTCTTGGACTTCAGGAACATGAACTCAGCGTAACTGACATCTGGCAGGTTGGGAGTTATATTTTTTCCCCTATATCACTTACATACAAGCTTACGAAGTCCCGTTAGTGATTAAGTAAAGGGAAATATAGTGGGAGAAATTATATAATGAGAGCTGTCTTTTAAGTGGCTACCCCTTGTCTCGTTTGTAAGGTGGGGGTGGGCCCCTGCCTGGCTCATCAGCTTTCTCTTGTCTTGTTAAGTGCTCCCTCAGTAAAGTTTCAACTCTTTCTGGTGGGATTAGCCAGAAAGCCCGGTGAGGCCTTTCCCTGTTTACAGACCCCTTTGTCCTACACTCTTGATATTTTTTCAAGTTTAGTAATTATTTCTTCGGTGTGTTGCAGCTGCGGCTGAGCCCTCTCGTGACTTTATCATTTCATTACTGTATTGTTCGACTCCAGAATTTCCATTTGGCTCTTTTGTAGTTATTTCTATCTTTTCATTCATCTTGGCTTTGAGAGACTTAACAAATCGTTAAACCCAGCACAGTGGCACACCCCTGTAGTCCCAGCTATCGGGTGTGCTGAGGCAGGAGGATTCCAAATTCAAGGCTAGACTGCACAAATGGTTTTTTTTTTGGAAGCAGGGTCTTGCTATGTAGCCCAGACTGGCCTTGAACTCACAGCGACCCTCCCGCCTCAACTTCCCGAGTGCTGCAATTACAGGCTTGCGCCACTACTCCCGGCCTCCAGACTGGGCATTTAACAAGACCTTGCCTCAAAATTAAAAAATAAAAAGGACTAGCAGCCGGGCGGCTCAGGCCCGTGAACCCAGCACTTAAGGAGGCTGAGGCAGGAGGATCGCTGGGAGTTCAGGGTAGCTCTGGCTACATAGTGAGTTGAAGGCCAGTCTGGACTTTGTAGTGAGACCCTGTCTCAAAAAAACCAATCAATCGATCAACGAATCGAATATAATAAACTTCCTATCAGTGGCGACACATCTCTTAAAACGACTAGCGGGCAGGGACAAAACGGGGCAGCCGGTCCGGTGGGGAAGAGAGGTGGGACAGAGTTCACTGGGCGGTTTGTTTTCTATAATAACAGGTGGCTCCCGACCCACTGTGGGTCTTGCCGCCGCGGAGAACCTAATGCCTGCCCCGCAGGGCCCCTCGCCACGTGGTTGACGCCAACTCCCTCCCCGCTGGGGCCCCTCGGCGGCGCCGGGCGTGGTTTCTAGGGGTCACATTTTCCACCGCACCGCCCGGAACTCCCGGCAGCGTGCTTCCGTCCGCGGCACTTCCGGTGGCTAGCTGTGGCGGAGCCCCGGGCGCTGGGTGGCGGCCGTGTTGCGGAGGGTCCTCCCGGCCGCGCTGCGGGTTAGGCGGGGGCCGGGGGGCTGCCTTGTTCCTTCATCCGAGCGTAACCGTGTGCGCTGGCTCTTGTCGACCCGGCCTGCCCCGCACCGCGGGGTGCGGGAAGTGAGTCCAAGACGAGCCCTTGCCGCCGGTCGGGGGCGCCGCGGCCCCGGGGCCGGGAGCCAGGGCAGGAGGCCCTCGGGCCGAACGGGGAGGCGGCCGGCGCGCCCGGGTGCACCTGGCCAGGGAGGAGGCCGCGCGCGGAGGGGCGCAGCTCACTGTTGACGCGCCGACCAGGGCGCTGCCTGAGCTGGGGGTGTCGTCTCCACGCGCGTCCCGGGTAAGGCACCTGCCGGACACCTCTCCTGCCCGTGCGTGTGGCCCAGCGGGGACTCACAGGAGCCGTCACTTCCTCGCCCTTGAATCTTGTGCCCTCAGCGCGGCCGAGCCTGGACCTGTCCCTCCTTCAGTGTGGAGAACATGCCCAAGCTGCAGGGCTTCGAGTTCTGGAGCCGCACCCTGGGGGGCGCCCGCCACGTGGTGGCGCCCATGGTGGACCAGAGCGAGCTGGCCTGGAGGCTACTGAGCCGCCGCCACGGGGCACAGCTCTGCTACACCCCTATGCTGCACGCCCAGGTCTTCGTGCGTGATGCCAACTACCGGAAGGAGAACCTGTACTGCGATGTGTGCCCTGAGGACCGGCCGCTCATCGTGCAGGTGGGCGGAGGGCCCCTGCCGGCAGGTGGCAGCGGAGCTCTGGGTCTTGGGGAACACTCTTCCTTCTGTCTGAGACCAGCACTTGATTCCGTTTTTCATACCTGCAGGGAGGGAGAGGTCCACACAATCCCAGCAGTGACATTGTAGCACAGCATGGCTCCCAGAAAGCAGCCCTTCCCCGGGAAGTCCCTCTGGTGAAGGAACTGCTTGGGTGACAGACTCACAACTCAAAGCTACCCCTCTCTCTCACACCCTCCCTTCTCAGAACAATTAGCTGTGCTCTTTAGAAATCAGCACAACCGGCTTCTATTATATATCAGGAGTTCCGTAGATCTGTAACTTCTTTTTTTTTTTTTTTTTTTTTTGGTGCTGGGGATCAAACTCAGGGCCTTGCGCTGCTTGCAAGGCAGCCACTCTAACCACTGGGCTAAATCCCCAGTCCCGATCTGGAACTTTTGATGGTGTGGGGATATGCAACTTGCTTTGTCATTGTAAATGTTGGTAGGATAGGACAGCAACGGTGAACCCCTGGACTACACCCTGTCTGGTCATGGTGGAATCGTCATAAGGGCTGGGCAGCCTGGGCATTGAAGGACCAGGGCCTGGCTTGGCTTGTAAGTGACTTCCCTGTCTTCTCTAGTTCTGTGCCAATGACCCAGAGGTGTTTGTCCAGGCGGCTCTCCTGGCTCAGGATTACTGTGATGCCATCGACCTGAACTTGGGTTGCCCACAGATGATAGCCAAGAGGGGTGAGTTTAGTTTAGGGTCTTGTGTTGATACCTCTCCAGGCTTCTGGGTCTGAGTGGCCCCTGGGGAGGGCTGGCCCTATCTTTGATCACAGTGGTCACTGAGGCTGGTGAGAAATCATGTCCCTGGTGTTCCTTGCTCTGGAGTGCAGCTGTTCTCCAACTGGGGCTGGGAATCAGGTTTTGTTGGCTGAGGCAGGGTGTCTGTCGGGGACCCCTCCATGAGCTCCTCCAGATAAATAAGCTCTGCCAGTAGAAGATTTGCAATCAGCCTCAAGCCACTGCGCTCACAGACACATAGGCTTTTCTTCCTCACCAGGCCCCTGAGCAGGGACTTCTGGTCCTAGACCATGTAATGGGTGTATTCTTTGCAGCTCAACAGAGAGAGCACGCAAATTGGGTGCTGGTAAACTTCTAGACTCCAGTTGTCCTCCTGCCCCAGTCAGAGACACTACCGCTTTTGGGGTTGCTGTGAGAGCTGACACGTGGCATACAGCCTGGTTGTAGGGTCCTTGGTATCCCAATGGGCTGACTCGCAGAGGGGTCATGGCCTGTGTGGATGTGGGAAGACCGATGGGTCCATATTGAGGGGGGTGTTTAGAGAGCCTGGACACAAGTTCCAGCAGGCACACTTGTCCTTCACAGGTCACTATGGTGCCTTCCTGCAAGAGGAGTGGGATCTGCTCCAAAGAATGAGTAAGTTGGCCATATGCCACCATGAGGGGAAGGTGAAGGAGCCCCAGGGACAGCCTTACGGGGTTCAGGATAGGACAGTAGTGGTAATGTCCTGGGATCACTCTGGGGGCCCTGGCTACAACAGGCTCTGCTAGAAGGAGGTGGCTATGGAGAGCACCGCCTGCCTCCCTTAGAGCCAGAAGTAGGTGCTGGAGAGTGATCTTTCTCCATTCCAGCCTGTCATGCATGCCCTAGTGGACAGAGCTGGGTGGGTCTCAGCTGCTACCACTGGGAGCTGGCATTGGCCGGTCACAGGAAGTTGTGAGAACAAGGAAAAGGCTGCAAGGCACCTGGCTAGGTGACAGCCAGGGGTGCTATCCAGGAAAGCTGGTGTCTGTATGGGCTTGGGGTGTGGAGGCTTAGCCGCCTGCAGCAGGACCGTGTTTCTCAGAAGGCTTATCTCTTCCCAGTTCAGCTGGCCCACGAGAAACTCTCTGTTCCTGTCACGTGCAAAATCCGTGTCTTCCCGGAGATTGACAAGACCGTGAGGTACGCCCAGATGCTCGAGAAGGCCGGCTGCCAGGTGAGGGCCCTGGCTTGCAGGTGTGGGTGTTGAGCCAAGCAGGCAGCTAGCCCTCAGGTTCCAGCAACATCCAGTTCTTGTGGAGCTTCAGCAAAGCAGAGCAGACTCCCACCCTTGTGCCTCCTTTTCCTTTGTCGGGGAGGCACCAGGGCATTTCCTGTTAGGGACTGTGGGCCACCCCTAGCACTTGAGATCTGCCATTCTGGCTCCAGGGCATTATTCCCATAGGAAGTGATGTTGGGCTCGCCACCATGTCCCTAACACAGGAAATGCCCAGATGCCTGCCAGAGCCCATTCTCCTGGAGGATTAGGAAGGGGTCAGGTAGCTGTTGGCAGATCTGGCTTCTTGTGTATCCTTTGTGTATCAAGCCTGGCCCAGTGTAGGCCTGGAAGGGACCTGGACCCCTACGCCGCCCTCCACCCCCCGGCCCTTAACTTCTAGGAGTGGATAGGCGTCTCAGTGACCTTGAAGTCTAGGCAAGGATGCTGGCTGGCTTCAGCCTGCTTCCCCCCATTCCCTGCCAGTGCAGGTCAGCCTGGAACTCATTCCCCCAGCGCTCAGCCTTGGGTGACAAGGATGCTACCTCGCCTCGGTCTTGGAGTTTAGGATAGGCATGCTGGGTGTAGCCTAGCTTCTCCCAGAGGGCAAGGCTCCCAGGGCCTTTGGGGCTAGGGACTGAGCCAGGCCCAGGATGGCCTTTTCGCTACCTAGCTGGGGGAACTGTGAAGCCAAGGGAGAAGGTCTCTTTGAGTCAACTTGGGGTCTCATCCTGGAGCAGGGTTGAGCTGGGTACTGGTCTGTCCTAGCTGCTGACTGTGCATGGGCGCACCAAGGAGCAGAAGGGGCCACTGTCGGGAGCAGCATCCTGGGAGCACATTAAGGCCGTGCGGTATGTGGTTGCAGGGGTGGGGATGCAGCCCTCAGTCCTTTGGGCTTTTTGGTAGGGGAAGGCCAGAATCCTAGTGCCACACCTTGAGGTCCCTAGAACATGTGATGTTTCCATGACCAGCCAGGGGACTGGGGACCGCTAGGCAGGGGTGGAGGTTGGGGGGAGCAGTGCAATGGCAGGCGATGTGCCCTGCCAAGGTAGAGTTTGGGGGCCATTTGCCATCTCCCAGCTGGCACTGCCCTGATAGGGTGCAGGGTCAGGCCTTTCTGTCTGGACAGGAAGGCAGTGGCCATTCCCGTGTTTGCCAATGGGAACATCCGGAGCTTGCAGGATGTGGAGCAGTGCATCCAGGACACAGGCGTACAGGGGGTCATGAGTGCAGGTGAGCAGAAAGACACCTCGGCCCTCTTCTGTCCTGGGTGGCTGGCCCTGTCCTCAGTGGGAGGTGGCCAGGAGGGCTCTCTTCAACCAGCATCCCTTCTCCTCCAGAGGGCAACCTGCATAACCCTGCCTTGTTTGAGGGCCGGAGCCCTGCTGTGTGGGAGCTGGCAGAGGAGTACCTAGACATCGTGCGGCTACACCCATGCCCACTGTCCTGTGTCCGGGCCCACCTCTTCAAGCTGTGGCACCACACGTGAGTCCTATCAGCAGAGATGAGGGGCTACCCAGGCACCGCCTGGTATCCCTGCCCTGGGGTGTGCTGGGGTTTTCCCGGCCCATCTTGTCACTGAGTCAGGTGCTGAAGGGCCAGTGACTTGGAGTGAGAGCAGGTGGGAGCCTGGACCAGAAGGGACACTGGCTGCATACCTGTGCTTGGGAGCCAGGGAGCAGGCCCAGCTCCTGTGACAGGCATCTGCCTTAGGCTGCAGGTGCACCAGCAACTTCGAGATGAACTTGCCAAAGTGAAGACCCTGGAGGGCATCACTGCTGTGAGCCAGGCCCTGAAGCTGCGGTGTCAGGCAAGTGTGGGTTGAGGGAGCCCAGCTGTGGTGGGCTAGGGGCTCAGGTTTCTGATGGGGCCTGTGGGCTTTCACAGGAGGACATGTCCAGGCAGGAGGAGGGAACGCAGCCAGCAGGCGACTTGCCTTTCTTCCACTGGATCTGCCAGCCATATGTCCGACCAGGGTGAGTAGTTGAGGGGTGCACAACTCAGTCCTTCCCTGTACTATCTGTAGATACTGAAGTTTTGTAAGACACTTCTCCAAGCTCTTCTGATCCTGGGTAGATCTGTCTCTAGGTTCAAGAGTTGCATCTTCAGGGCTTTCTGTGGATTCTTGGGGGTAAGGCAGGCCGTCCTCTTGGCCATAGCCCTCCCCAGGCTTGGTGACTCAGGCCCTGGACTCCTGAGCTTTGGACACTCTCCCGGAGGGCCCAGTCTGTGTGTGGCTACTCACTCCATGTGGGCTGTATGCTGCGTCAAGCCCCACCTGGGTGGCCCAAGAGTGGAGCTCCTCAGGCCAGAGGGATCCACATGTGTCCCAGGCACCAGTGCCCACACTCCACCTACCCCTCCTCACTTGGGACCCTACCTGAGCTCCAGCCCATCTGATTATGACCAGCTGGTCAGCTCTGTGGGTGCCCTTGTCTCTCTCCCCATTGCCCTTTACCTTCAGGCCCAGGGAAGGGAGCAAGGAGAACAGTGGTGGCCGTAGCAAGCGAGCCCTGGAGGAAGAGGAGGCTAACACAGATGGCCTGTCTAAGAACAAGCAGAAGAAGCAGCTGAGGAATCCCCACAAGACCTTTGACTCCTCTCTGAAACGTAAGTGCTGCTCTTGCCCCTGGGCTGGGGAGGAGCTGACAGGGCCACCCAGGCGGCATCTTTATGGCCCGTGTCTTCCCCTTTGCTGGGAGCAGAAGTTAACCCAGACTCTGACCACAACACTCAAGGATCAGAGCCAGAAATACACTTGGGGATATCCCTCCCAGGGGACTTCAGGTCTGAGCACCAGCACCCTGTGCAGGGCCTCAGAACCATCTCTAGCTGCAGTGCCATGGAGGCAAGGCCTGTCAGACAAACTGTCAGGTGGGTCGGGGCCCTGCCGCAGCAAGGCTGTCCCCAGCCTTGCGGTGGGGCAGTCTGAGAGAGCACGCTGGGGTCTCAGTAGCCCAACCACTGGGTAGAGGCTCCATCTGGGAAGGTGGTCAGACCAGGAGGAACGAGGGTGCTCCCCACTGTTCAGCAGACCGAACATGCTTTTCAGCATGGCCTCAAAGCTCAGGCTGCATGATCTTCTGAGTCCTGTGCCAGCTCACACAGGTTTTCGCGTCTGGCGGGAACTCCTAGGAACAGCTTTGTTGGATGGCTTTACAAGCCTGGGGGGAAGAATTCCCAGCCCACGCACCTCCAGGGGTTACCACCATGTAAAGCTGACCAGCAGTTCCTTCCTGCCACACTGTACCCTCAGCCACCACAGAAAGTGGTACTTTGGGCTGAGTTCCTGAGTATGCCTGTCCTGGCATATTTCCTGTGGGAAACGGTAGAGGACAGGATGGGGCCATTCTTTCTGCTATGGCCCCCAGCCCACCTGCTTTCTGTTAGTTTCCTGGCAAGATTATATTCACTGTGTCCTGTCACCCATCCCTTGCCCAAAGGGAAAAGCAGACGTGGCCAACTCACATCTTCTGTCCTCCCCTGGCTGCCTAGCCCTGCTGTGGCCAAGGAGCTCTGTGGAGACGGATGGCAGCCATGGTTGGCTACTTGGTCCATCTTGGATTTGCCTCATTCAGCCAACACCTGTTCCCCTTTTTCCAGCAAAATATGCAAAGTGTGACCAGTGTGGAAACCCGAAGGTGAGTTGATCCTTCTGCTGGTGTGCTGCCAGGCCCCAGGCCCCAGAGTCCCAGACAGGTGGGCTTGGCAGCCCCTGATAACACCTTCTCAGAGTCCCTACAGCGCTAGGGTTCAGGTGCTACCTGGCTGAGAACATGGCCTTAGGCAGCCCTGGCCTTCAGTCCAGTCCTCCCAGAGGAGAAACAGCCTTTTTCATCCCCTGTCCAGGCCCGGAGTGGGAATGATTGAGTCCAGGAGGGTGGGAGGACCTCAGCTGGGAGATAGTGCCTTGGTATGCTGCCATTGCTGGGGTTGTGTCCAAGCCCCAGGATCTGGCCAAGGTTCCCAGGTGGCCAGGACAGGACTGGGAAGGGCATCAGCCTTAGGCTCACTAGCTTTCCTGTGCCAGGGCAACAGGTGTGTATTCAACTTGTGCCGCGGCTGCTGCAAGAAGCGAGCCTTCAAGGAGACAGCTGATTGCCCAGGTGAGGGGACTCTGCACCACAGCCCCTCCCCTCCCACAGGGAGTGGACTTCCTGACCCCAATTCCGCTCTTGCACTGTCTCTGCCAGGTCATGGATTGCTTTTTAAAACAAAACTGGAAAAGTCTCTGGCCTGGAAGGGGACCCAGCCTGGGCGGCAGGAGCCTCCACAGGTGGTATCTGGAGCACCCAGTGGCTTCTCTGAAGTCGTAGGCAGTGCCCTGGCCTGAGGGCCCTGCAGGATCCACGAAGTATCCAGGACTGTGCCAAAGCCTGGACGCTTTGTACTGAGAACATGCCTTTACTCAGGGACTCTCCTGCTGTCTGACATGGAGGGATGTACCAACGTCCTCCCTGGCCTGAGCTGGGACCTGCAAAGCTGTGCTGGCGGTGGGCCCAGGCTGGACCTGCCCTGTTCTCACAATTTGTGTTTTCAAAAGCAAACAATAAATCATTTCAAAGATGCATGTACAGAGAGCAACAGCCCCCAGCCACCAGCCCCACAAGGACTTCTAATTCTGGAAGCTGCTATCCTGGGCCACCCAAGACCCTGGAGCCAGGGAAGTGAGCTGTATGCAGAAGACAACAGCCCACCTGCCTCCCCAACAAAGTCCAAAGTCCTAACGCCTGTGGGCCAGGGGACACAGTGGCAGCAAGGAGGCCCTGCCTCAAAGCCCAACCCCAAGGAGACCCTTGTGTGATCAGTACCTTGCAGCAGAAAGGAACATAGCCAAGGGTGATGGTCGGTCTGCTCTTTAATGGACAGGCAGGCAGCAATACACCTGCACCCTAGACAGCATGACAGGAGGGGCCCTGGGGCCTGCGCCGCCCCGCAGGGCTGGGAATTGCAGTCTGTTCTGTGGGACAGCCCAAGGGTCATTTCCACATGGCCATAGTGGGTGTCCTGCCTGCTTCGCCACACCCCAGAATGGGGCAAGGTGGTGGAAGGGCTGGTGTCCAGTGGCCACAGGCAGCATGGAGCCTCTTGAGGTGACCAGGGCAGGCAGCCTGAGTGCAGTGTCCACGGGGCAGGGAGAGGTAGGCACCCCTCACATGTTGGTGCTCATACGGGACTGGCTGTTCGCTGGTGTTAGCTCTCCCTGGCTCCCTTCTCTGGGAGGCGACTGCGGTGGATAAGGAAGGGTTCAGACATGGGCTGTTCACCTGCTGTCCGCTGCCTAGAACCCCCAGGCCACTCACCTTGACATGGATCTGATTGCGCAGCACAGCTGCCCTCAGGATCATGGCCTTGGCCCGTCGCTGGAACTCCTTGCCCATTAGCAGGGACTTCTCAAAGGTGGTGCTGCGCTGATCTACATCGCGGGCATACAGGATCTGCACAGGTGCAGGCTCAGCAGGGCCCGGCAGGCCTGTACCCCCACCCTCACATCACCTCACCCCATCCCACCCCACAGCCACCTTGCTGTGCGAGTCGATCCGGGCATTAATGAGTCCCTCCAGGATAAGCTGTGTCAGCTCGTCCTCCAGGGCTGCCACCGTGGTGTTGAAGGCTGCGGCCATCTTGTGCATGTCAGCTGACACGTAGGGGCTGAAATACTGCGAGCAGAGGTGACGCCAGCTGCCTGCTGCTCCTAGGTGCACCTTCCTGCACCCTGCCTGGCCTTTGTCCCCCAACTTACCTGGATGAGAGCTCGGTTGCGAATCTGGGTGTACAGGGTCCTGACGTGGGGAGCCAGGTACATGTCCAAGAGCAGGTTGTCCTGGAGAGGAGAGCTGGTCAGGGGCCTCCTGGGTAGGAGCCCAGCTAGCCTCCATGTGGCCACGCCCTCACCCCCACCTTCATCTCATCCAGCATCTTCAGGCACGACGCATACTTGGACTCATAGAATTTGAAGATGATGTCTCGGACCTGCGGCTCCAGCTCCAGGAATAACTTGAAGGAACTACAGATGCCAGAGTGCTCAGCCCCACACCTCTGCCTGCCCTCCCTGCCCTAAAGGGCTCCAGGAAGGGGTACCAGGCTGGAGGGAGGGCCTCCCCACCCCCCACCCACCTGCTGGAGATGACGTTGCGCTGCAGCTCCTGCCGGTCAAAGGTGGCCAAAGCACACAGGCCGCCATAGATGGCCACATTGCTGGGGGAAAGCAGCTGAGGGGCAAAAAGGGAGGTGAGTCCAAAAGCACGGGATCCTAGGGATTCACTGGGATGGGCAGGGAAGCCGAGTCAGCCACCCCTGCCCTGCACTTAGAGAATGCACAGGACCCCATTCAGTGAAGACCAAGAAGGAGCCCAGCCCTGGAGTTCTGGCTGCCTCCCGAGGCCCTGCATGGGCTCTTCCAAGACCCAGTTCCCCTCACCTCAGGGAAGTCGCAGTGATCAAATGAGGCCAGCAGGAAGCACTTGGCAGCCTGCTTGTACTTTCGTGCAGCCAGCTCAGCCAAGCCTAGAGGGGACCCAGAGGAGAAAGGGATGAAAGTAGCCCCCTGGGGGAAGGTGCTGGTGCCTTGTGGGCCAGGAAGGGGAATGAAGTACAAATAACAGCCCCCAAGCAGGTTGATCACACTCCTGAAGTCAGGTGCCCAAGGGAGCCTAAAACTGCTGCTATGATGCCCACGAGGGACACCCAGCTTAGAAGCTAGAGGACCTTCCGAATCACATGCTGCTTTCCCTATCCTGGGTGGAAGCAGGAGTCACCTACACCTGCAGAGGTAAGGCAGGTACATCAAGTGACACACTACAGCCTGCCAGGTACTGTTTTTGCTATTATATGGGGCTAGGTTTTGCCTTAGGGCTGCAAGGACTTGGGGGAACAGCATGTGGCATAATGGAACACCTCACCTGCAGCACACTTCAGCTTGGTGAGGATGGCTTGCGTCTGGCTATCCCGCTCTCCACGCTGCTGCAGGGGAAGGCCACATATGTGAGAGATCCACACCCCTACTATCGTCATTACTGAAGCATGATGCCGAGTCCCCAGCCCAGCCTAAGAGGACAAAGGCAGACTTGGGGGAGAAGGAAGCTGAGTTGGGCCCCCAGGGGCAGGGTCTTGGAGGACGAGGTGGTTCATACATACCTCAGCAATCTCAGGGGTTGACTCAGCCTTACTAACATAGCTCAGCACATGAGACCAATTTTGCAAGTAGACACTGACCTAGGGGCCAAGTGGACAGGGTGAGACTGAGCCTGGGTGCCACCTCTTCAGCTACCCACTCACCCATCTGCCTGCTACAAGGGCCCACCTTGATGACATTGAGGCACATGTTGATGACGTGCTTGGCACTAGTGCAGTAGTCTCGGGCCCGAGAGTAACACTTGAGGGCGTTGCTGAGGTCCCCGCAGTCTAGGTAGTGGTCACCCAGGTCATCATGGCCGCGCCTATAGGCATGGCCGTGAGCAATCACTGATCAGGGTCAGCTGGGCCCAGCTACCCACCTTCTCTGCCCTGGGTAGGCCAGCACCTGATGCTCTCTTTGATGGAGTTGCCCTTGTAGTTCTTCAGGTCTGTGTCCAGCTTCTCCAGCTTTAGCAGGGCCTTCTTCCGAGTGGCCTCTACCCAGGCCGTGTCCAGAGGCGGGGGTTCTACACCACTCTCAGGGATGGCATCTGGTGCATTCTGAAGCTCCCTGAGGGAGGACCTGGCCATCAGGATGGCGACGGTCACCAGGGCCAGGGAGGTGGGAGAACGGCCCTTGCCTGTCCCCAACCCCCACCCCAGGAACCTAGTCTGGACCAGGGGCACAGAGACAATCACTGACTCAAGGAGCCCACAGCCAAGTGAGGAGGCTCAACCGGGGAGTGGCAGCCCAGTGCAGCCTGGCTTGCAGGAAGATAGGACAGCTGCTCCAGCTCCTTCCGGAATAACTAACTGAACATGCACATGGCAGGAGGAAGCCAGGATACGGGCAACCCATTCAGTCAGGAGAGTGAGAGCAGGACCTTCTCGTCAGAGAATTGCATTCCTTGCCATATGCCGAAGTGCTGCTGTGATGCTGACCATGGCAGCACAGGATGGGCCCTGCTTAGGCTGGCTCCAAGGGGCACATACTATGCCCAGCCCTGGACACCTGCTCTTGCCCTGGCCTCTACTTTTCACCAAGGCCCTAGCCTTACCGGCTGGCCTCTGAGAGCTTGCGGTGGATCTCCTCATACATGTCCACGTTGAAGGTCCTCTGCACGAAGGAGAGAGCCATCTTCAGGGCCTCCACCCGCAGCGGGGGGCAGTGGTCAGCAATGAACTGTAGCCGCTCAATGCGCATCAGGCCACTGTAGCTGGCTGCATACTGCTCCAGATCCTGGTATGGAGGAACAAGGAGAACAAAGAGGGTCAGGCTGGGGGTGCACTGAGTGTTGTGGCCAGAATGTCAATTCTTCACCTGTGCGTGCAAGGCAAGGAAATGGAGGCACCAAAACAACCACTGTTCCAGGTGCTGAGGGAGCACTGGGGCGGGCTGGGGGTCTCCGGAGTAGAACTCTGCACTGGGGATGGGGGACAGGTACTTGTAAGTGTTGGATACTGGGCTGAGCAGGAAGGAAACAGTATCCAATAAGGCTGGCCCCAAAAGGCCTGCCCTCAAGTGGCATTCAACAAGCAAGGTTCCCCACATGAGCAAGAAGTCCCTGAGGGTCTCAGGGTGGGCCAAGAACCCGACATGAATAGACAAGGAAACCCCAAAGGTTTCTGGCTCAGAGAGGCTGCTGAGAGGCATCAGTGCAGTAGCAGACTACAGTTTGAGTCTAGTCTGCATTCCCAGCAAGACCAGAACACCCACGGTCCCCCCCGACTGGGCTCCGTACCAGGGTGGGGTTCTCCACCACGTAGTTGACGTCAGGCGCATTCTGGGGATCCTCCTGTGGGTCCACATCAATCTGCATGGGCTCCACGGCCCCCTGCAACACAGGAGGTCACCTTGCCACCTCAGGCATCCTCGCGTCCCACGTGGTCAGCTCTGCCCAAGACCTTTCAAAACAAGAGCAGACCACTCTCCCGCCACGGCTGTCCGCGAAGTGGGGACCTCTCCGACCCCTCCCCACTCCCATCCTGAATCCTGGCCTTATGAGCAGAAGCTCGTCGCCAGCCTCTAAGCGCCCAACTCTAAAGCGGGAAAGCAGACATCGGGAAGGTTCCTATGCGTTCCCAAGCCCCGTGCTCATGCAGTTTTCTCCAGGCCACAGAACAGGCACAGGCACCACCATGACCCCGGGTAGCCACACTGGGGGTGAGAGGCATTTAGTCAGAAGAGTGACAACGGGCCTGTCGCCGGGGCAGGGAGAAGGGGAGGGGGTCGTCTCGGGGCGGCTAGGAGCCTCGGCCGAGCGCCAGGGGGCCGCCGCGGTACCTCAGAAAGCAGCGTGCAGGCCGACAGGCTGGCGCTCAGGCCGCAGTCCTCGGCCGTGGCGGGCCGCAGGTCTGACCTGCAGCCCAGGTCCGAGGCCGACGAGGAGGCCGAGCTGGGTGCCGCGCTGCCCCACATCGAGACCCAAATGCAGCCCGCCGGGACCACGAACGTTGGCGCCGGGCGGAGGGGGGGCCGGGGCCGAGCACCGCCCCGAAACGCTGCGCGCGGAAGTCCGCGCCGCCTCGCACCGCCTGTCCTCCCCGCCCTCCCTGCCCCGCGGCGGGGGCGCGGGCGCGAGCGCGATCTCGGCTCGTTACCTGCAGGTTAAACACCTGAACCGGCAGCGGCATCTTGCACCCACCCCGCCGCGGCTTGCTGTCCACTTCCGGGGCACCGTAGCTGCCGCTTCCGGGTCGCGGGGCGGGGCGCGCGCCGTGCTTAAAGGGGCCGCCGCTCGGCCAGGCCCTCGCCCGTCGCTGGGGGTTGCGGCGGCCGTATGAGCCGCGCGCGGGGGGCGCTGTGCCGGGCCTGCCTCGCGCTGGCCGCGGCCTTGGCCGCGCTCCTCCTGCTGCCGCTGCCCCGCGCGCCCGCGCCCGCCCCGGCGCCCGCCGCCGTCGCCGCCCCCAGCTTGCGGCCAGACGACGTCTTCATCGCGGTCAAGACCACCCGCAAGAACCACGGGCCGCGTCTGGGGCTGCTGCTTCGTACCTGGATCTCGCGCGCCCGCCCGCAGGTGCCGCCCGCTCGCCTGCCCGCCCGCGGATCCCCTGCTCCCTCCTGTGCCCGCCGCCCCAAGGGCGCCTCACAATCGTTTTTCCCCCAGACGTTCATCTTCACCGACGGGGACGACCCTGAGCTCCAGCAGCAGGCAGGTGAGGTCCCCGTCCGGGCCTCGCGGGTCCGGTGTCAGGCACTCCACAAAGGGGGCACGATCGAGCTGTTGTTAGCCGGGTCCAGGGAGGGTGAGGCGCTGGCCCAGGGTCACACAGGCAACGCAGGGCAGAGTCAGGATATCCCTGCCAAGGCTCCATCCCGACTGTCAAGCCCAGATTCCCTAGCCGCCCTCAGGCTTCCCAGGGGCTTTGGCCACATCCCCCAGGAAGCCCCAGCAGGAAATCCTCCTGTGCAGGCAGGGTGGGGGCTGTCTTGCCTTAGTCCTGACTCTACTCATCGGGTCTCAAGGGACTGTCATCTGCTCTCTAAATCACTAACAGTCAGCTAAGTGACAGCTGAGCTGGAGCTGCAGGGGGACCTGGGCTGGATGACGGGACAGCCCCAAGCTGGCCTCGAGCTCAGGGACAAGTGGGCGTGGACCCTCATTTTCCTGTGTCTCCACCTGTCCAGGCAGCCGAGTCATCAACACCAACTGCTCTGCAGTGCGCACTCGGCAGGCACTGTGCTGCAAGATGTCTGTAGAGTATGACAAGTTCATCGAGTCTGGGCGCAAGTAGGCTGGCCGCATCTGTCCCCTGGGCACCTGGGCGCGCTGAGGGTCTCCAGCCACCTCGCAGGCCCTTGCACAGGACTCTTCCCACCTACAGGTGGTTCTGCCATGTGGATGATGACAACTATGTGAATCCCTCTGGCCTGCTGCACCTGCTGTCCACCTTCTCTCCCAACCAGGACATCTACCTGGGGCGGCCCAGCCTGGACCACCCCATCGAGGCCACTGAGAGGGTCCAGGGAGGTGGGATCGTGAGTGCCGGGCAGGTGGCCCATCGATGACACTTGGGTCCAATGAAGGGTGGGGGTTGAGGAACCCAGGAATGGGCCAACATGACAGAGGCTTCCCCATTTCCAGGCAACCACGGTCAAGTTCTGGTTTGCTACCGGTGGGGCTGGGTTCTGCCTGAGCAGGGGCCTTGCCCTCAAGATGAGCCCCTGGGCCAGGTGAGTGGGTGCCATGCTACCCTGGCTGGGAGCTGAGGGCCAAGGAGACACTGACCAACCTCTTCCCCAGCCTAGGCAGCTTCATGAGCACAGCTGAGCGGGTACGGCTGCCGGATGATTGCACGGTGGGCTACATTGTAGAAGGGCTGCTGGGGGCCCGCCTGCTGCACAGCCCCCTCTTCCACTCCCACCTGGAAAACCTGCAGAGGCTGCCGACGGATGTTGTGCTCCAGCAGGTGGGCCTGGCTCCCTGGCACCTCAGCAGGTGGTCTGCCAAGAATCTTGTCCCCTGCTCCTCCGGGGGTCTGGACTGGCCAGCCTGTCACCCCGGGAGGCTCACAGCTGGACACAGGGGCAGGTCAGGCTCAGTCCTGGGATTTCCATGTGGAGTCTGGCCAGATCCCTTGGCCTCCCAGCCAGAAGGTCCTCAGGAGCAGATGCCCACAGATTTCGTGAGGGCTTCTTTGTAAAGGAAAACTCCTGTTCCTCGCGGAGACAGGGAAGAGGCTCTTGAGGCAAGTGAGGGCCATGGGAGGAAAAGCACTGGCCTTCACCCTCTGGTCTCTTCTCTTCCTAGGTCACCCTAAGCTATGGGGGTCCTGAGAACCCACATAATGTGGTGAATGTGGCTGGCTTCAGTCTGCAGCAGGACCCTACAAGGTGAGTGAGTGGTGACAGGAAGTCTTGGATCAGGGACTGATGTCAACCCCACCTGGACAGTTCTGACCCCATTGGCTCCTTCTGTTGCAGGTTTAAGTCTGTCCACTGCCTTCTCTACCCAGACACGGACTGGTGTCCCATGCAGAACAGGGGTGACCTACCCTCATGGTGACTGACAATCCCTGGCTACCACTGCTGGGACTGGGTGGATGCCTGGGCTGACCCGCCGGCCTCCTGCAGCCCATCAGTGCCCTGGGACCAGGAGATTTAGGGAGTGAGAACAGCCAAGCTCACTCTGTGTGCTGTGGCCCCAGGAAAGGCAGAGGGTGGTGCTGCTGGTGCTGTGGGTGCCGTTCAGCTATCTCCAGCCGAGCACCTGGGCGCCCTTGCTGGGACCTGGGGAGTAGGCTCTGGCCCCAACCACAGTGGGGCGAGAGGACTTCCTGGCAGGCCTCCTGTTCCACCCTCCCTGGCAGGCCTCCTGTTCCACCCTCCCTGGCAGGGTGCGGCCTCCAGCACTGGCCCTGCGGTGTGTCCTCCGGCAGAGCTGACCTTCCTGGGGGCCTCCAGGCCACTTTTTTCCACACTAACTCACATTGAGGACTTTCTCTTCCCAGCCCTCCCTCCCCGCTGTGGGTCTATAAGGTGGCCCCTGGGGAGTGGGGCGCAGACAACCACCTTCCTTCCCTGGGCACTATGAAGGGCATGGCCCCTTCTTTCTGTGCTTGTTACAATATTACAGAACATGAGTAAAGGCTTTGTCGTCATTCTCACTTTGGCTCCTGTCCTAGTCCTCTCCAGGTGGCAGTGAAGCAGCCACTCTGCCCTAGGAAGGCTGGGGCCTGCAACAGTGTCCATCCAGGCAGGCCTGGGTCCCACAGCCTTGGTCCTCCAGACCATGAGTAGACACGCGGGAAGGAGTGGCCACAGGGGATCTGCAGGGCTCTACAGAAACTTGCCAATTGTGGTTGCGAGTGTCATGCTGATTTCCCAGCACATCATGGAACAACTAGAGCATATTACACGTACATGACTGCCACATGGGTGCACGGGCTCCAGCCCTGTATTTTCATTAGGTGCCCCTTGGTGAGTGAGCAGCATCTGTGTGTGAGCACAGAGAGGCGACGCCAGGCCTGAGTTGGTGGGGGCAATTTCTGTGCGCCAGCACGAGTCACAGCCCACACATACTGGGGTCCAGCATTATAGGGCCAGAGGGCAGCCCTGGATCCCTGCATGTCAGGCCTGGGCCCAGGGCCAGAGGGCAGGTGATGAATTTTGGCAGGATCGAAATAAGAAGCAGCCACTTCTTGAAGGTGGCTGCAGGATTGTTCTAGCACCTGGCCGACCCGAGGAAAGGTTCCGTGTGCCTTGCCCACTGCCTTAGCCCTTCACAAGCACACATGGCCTGTGGGGTGCTCGGGTCATGCCAGACGAAGGGTCAGTGGCCTCATTTTCCTTTTTCCCAAGCCTGTGTCACAGCTGCCTGTGCCTGGACACAGTGTCCTTGGACTGGGGGACTGGACGAGAGCGAATTAACACCAACGGAAGGGTGTCTGGGGACAGTTCCTTCATGGGTTACATAAAACTCTCGGGTGGTTTGTGGATCTCCGTACCCAGGAGCATTCTGAGAGTTACTTAAGCCTAGGATGCCACTAAGAGCCTAAGGTTGAGATGTCCTGTGGCCTGAACCATCACGTTGCTCACTGATAGTGGGAAGTGATATTGGGCCCAAGCTGCAAATCTAGTGGTGCTCAGGTATGTGAGCTGATCCTGGCATTTCTTCTGCTCTTTTTTTGATCCACGCTCAGGCTTACACATGAGGCCAAGCGGCATCTCTCCTGAGACATTGGCCATACCTCTCCCAATTTGTTGTTAACAGTTACAGACTTTCTGAACCGGTAGTTTTCCACTTGGATCCAAACAGACCTTCCTGGGTGAAGACAGTCTGCAGCTCATGCTTTGGGGAGATTTTGGCCATCTCAGACTCGGGTCCCCTTTGAGCTCAAGCCACAGGGAGTCAGTGACAGCAAGGAGGGGCAGCCACACCCCATGAGGAGGAATGGGGTCCAGAGACAGGCAGTGGGGGCCACAGGAATCAGCACAATAGAGAGAAGCCAACCAGGTCCTCTAGGCAGTTGTCATTAGGCAGACACCCAAGGCAGCAAGATGTGTCCAGGCAGGTGACATACGTCCGTGCTTAGTGACCACCTCCTCTGGCCTCTCTGAACTAGAGTGTTCAGCAGCCCCAAGACCCCACGCCACCTCACGTCACCCCACCCCATGTCCTGGGACACAGGCCCAGGGGAGTTGGGCTGGCAGACTGCCCTACCCATATAGAGTGGTCCACCGCCCGGAGCCTTGTCCTCTTCACAGGCCCAGGGAGGACAGCCACAGTACAGTCCCACAGCCTCCAGAGGAAGGCGGGATAGACAGAAAGTGGTGTCCTGGCCAGCGAGTTCAGCCAGGGGCAGTCGGTCCATTTGTTGTGCAGAGAGACAAAGGTGTGGAAGGAATGAGAAAATTGGTAATGTTTTTTCACCTTTTTTTTTCTTGAGACAGGGTATTGCTATGTAGTTCAGGCTGGCCTCGAACTTGCAGTGAACCTCCTGCTTCAGCCCCCCGAGTGCTGGAATTATTTTGTATTTTATCAATTACCTATAATGGATACCTAGTAGATATATAATGAGAAAAAAATTGAGACTGTCAACTAAGTTAAAAATTTAATCATGTTGGGGCTGGGATATAGCTGTGGCAGTGTACTTGCTTGGTGTATCCATCCCCAGCAGAGCAAAAGAAAAGTTACGGCCCCACCTCGAGTTGTTTTTCTGGACCAGCATTTACCAAGTGTTGGCAGAGCCTCCGTTGTTCGCTGCTCAGAGCACTGAGCAAGCGCAGAGAGACAGTGCCCTCCGCCTGGGGCTGAGCTGGGAGGGGTGATGAAAATACAGTCAGTTCCCAGTTTTTTCAGCTTATTTACAGTTCACCTCCACCCCACCCTGAAATTTCTGTGCAACTTGAAACAGTACTCCCCTTCCCAGTCATTCCCAGGTGAGAGTTGGGAAAAAGTTCAGTGGTCAGGGTGCCCCTTCAGGCTGCTCTTTCTCCCCCGGAGCTTCCGGCGGTAGACAGCAGGGGGCGGTGCAAGGCCAAGCCTGCCCACCGAGTGCTGGCACATGGCTCCGACAGCCACTCCAGGGAAGCTGTTTTTGTTTTGGTGCTGGGGATCGAACTCAGGGTTTTGTGCTTGTTCGGCAGGCACTCTGATCACTATGCTAACTCCCCAGCCCTCCAGGGGTGTGATAGGAGGACAGCAGAGCCTACAGAACAAGTTGATTAAAATCTTCCTAAAATGTTGCCAGGCGGGGAGTGTCTGGGCATTTATCGCAGTGGTTAGAGTGCTTGCCTAGCAAGCTCAAGGCCCTGAGTTCGACCGCAGCACCAAAAAAAAAAAAAAAATTTGTGTGTGTGGATTTCCTAGCAGCAGTGCTTGAGTGTTAGTTAATTCAATATTTGATGGTTGCACAACTGTGAACATCCCAAAAGCCATTGAATGGCACAAGATGGGGTGCCCAAGCCCTCTGAGATGGGGCCGCCTGCAATTCCAAAGGAAACACGCATGCCAGCACTCTATCCAGAGCCCATTTTAGGGGAGCTTGGAGCACTGAGCCCACGCTTCCAACCTACGCTCTCCTGCTGTCCCCAGCATGGTGGGTCAGGATTGGAGTGCGTGAGGGTTTAAGGCATTCTGGCTCAGGCCACTCATGGCTCTTTCAGGGTTTGGAGTGACAAACTGAACATTCAAGGCTCACGCCTGGGTCACAGCCAGGGAAAGGCACTCTTGTGATTCTCTGTGGTGACAAAGAATGGGAGAGGGACCCACAATGTCACTTAAAAAGTGAGTCCAGATGAAGTATAAAATTGGAACAGCCCTGTATCTGTGACGTAATTTGATTTTTCTGTGTGGTGGTGGCAGAGACTGAACTGGGACCTCCCCACATGCTAAGCAAATTCTCTACCACTGTGCTACACCTTCAACCCTCACAGTATGAAATTTTTTGTGGGGGGTGCCGGGGATCCAACTGGGGGCCTTGGACTTGCTAGGCAAGTGTTCTACCACTGAGCTAAATCTCCAACCCTATGAATTTATTAACAAAAACATTTCCACCAGAAAGCTCCAGGGTCAATTAGGCACAGTGCCATACGTCTGTAATCCCAGCTACTTGGGAGGCTGAGATGAGAAGATCAAAAATTCAATCAAGCCTGGACAATATGGCAAGTCCCTGTCTCAACATTTAAAAGAAGGAAAAAATGTAAAAGTAGAGAAATATCTAAGATCAGATGAATTTAGGGATGATTTCTATCAAGCATGCAAGGAACAACCGGCAGTAATATACAAACTCAGCAAAGACAGGAAGACATTTCCTAACTCACTTTCTCAGCCGTGTAGCCAGGTCAGAAAGATATTATGAAAAAATAGACCAGTGAATCTAAATTTACATGACAGTACTAAAGGCAGAGATATTAAAAGGCACTGGAACTGGGCCTGGTGGCACACACCTGTAATCCTAGCACTCGGGAGGCTGAGGCAGGAGGATCGCCTTGAGTTCAAGGCCAGCCTGAACTACATAGTGAGACTGTCTCAAAAAAAAAGAAAAAATCTGGAAGAAAACATCCAAAGTAGGCCATGGTAGTATGCCCAGAATCTCAGCTACTTGGAAGCCAGAGGCAGGAGGATCTCAAATTAGCAGCCAGCCTGAGCTCCTTAGTAAGGTCCCATCTCAACAAAAATGAAACAAGAAAGGGCTGGGGATGTGGCTCAGTGGGAAAGTGGTATCTAGTACCCAGTTTATTTTATTTATTTATTTTTTGGTGCTGGGGATCGAACTCGGGCCCTTTCTAGTACCCACTTTAGTGGTATCTGAGTCTTGAGTTCAAACCCCAGGACCACAGGAAAAGGGAGGGGGCATCCAAAAGAGAAAGAAGTAAAATTCCAGCTCTTACAGATAGAAAATCCTAAATCATTCACAAAATAATTGCTGGAGCCAGGAAAGGATTCAGTGACATTACAGAATACAAGATCAACACACAAAAATATTGAATTTATAATAAATCAAAATTAAGAAAATTCTTTTTTTTTGTGCTGGGGATCTTTTTTTTAAGACAAAAATTCTATTTAGCATCTCAAAGAATAAAATATTGGAGAGCAAAATGAACCAAGCGGATGAAAGACTTGAACTCTGGAAACTACGAATTGTTGCCAAAAGAACCAAAGGAGTAGCTAAGCTATAGAGGCCGAGCATGTCCCTGGACAGGGCTGCCTTGTATCCGGGTCCTGCAGGCAGGCACTGGGAATCCAGTCAAGCTCTGGCCATTTATAGTGGGAGGGAGGCTGAGTAGAGTGACACAGTCGCTGCTGGAAGCAAATGCTGGACAGCATATGCCCACAGGCCAGCTGGTGCAGAGGACAGTGCGGGAGACAGCTCAGGCTGTGTGTGACATGCTTCGCTTGCCCTGGGGCTGGGCAGGGACAGTTGCTCGGGAGCCAGCCCCACAAGGATGCTCCAGCTGCAGGACAGAAATGAGTGTGGGCTGGGCTTGCTCCTGGGGAGGGGGCTACTGGACCTCCCAGGGCTCAGTAGACTCTGGAGAGGCCTGGCCCTATGTGGGAGCTGAGCAGAGAGGGTAGGGAGCAGAGGCCTTCAGGGGACCCCTTCCTACTCTTTGTTTGTTTTTGGAGACAGAGTCTAGCTTTGTAACCCAGGCTGACCTCAAACTCATGGTGATCCTCCTGCCTCAGCCTCCCAAGTGCTGAGATAACAGTCCTGCACCACCATGCCTGGCTGGCTGCTCTGCAGCCCACAGGCTGGGTCTGCTCCCCTCCACACCCCAGCCAGTGGCCACAAAGGGTGTGGGGCTCAGCCGAAGGAGGGGAAACAAGTCCACAGCAGGGCAGCTTTCCAGCAGGGAACTTGCTGCCCCACCCTCCTTCTCCCCTTGAGCTGGGGCTAGTCTTGCCAGAGGCTGAGAGCTTTTCCCAGAATATCTTCTTACCCTCACAGAAACACCACAGGCCCTCACAGCACCCAACCCAAGGAGGATTTGGCAGAACCTTGGCCAGGAGAGTTTAGTCTTTTGAGAATATGACCACTGGTGCCCTTGCAAGTTTGCACCTCGGAAGCTGTGTAAACTGTGTTGTAATCCCATTATATAACAAGGGGGCAGGGCCAGGCCTTTTCTTGTCAGAGAACTCCTGGGGGCAGCTGCCTGCTGTGGGACCCAGGAGCCCAAGGAGATGAGACCCCAGCCAGGCTTGAGAGCCCAGGGCACCATGGACAGGCTTTCCCCCGGCCAGAACACACAGGCAGGGGCCAGACACTGTGAGATGGGCTGGGGTCTCAGTCGGTGCTGGCACAGCCCTGACCCCCAGACACCCGTAAACAGACCCCCTCACTGGGCTCCTGGGGCAGCCTGGGCCCTAAATTCCCTACTGAAGGAACCACTGAGGCTCAGAAGGCAGGACAAGTACCAGGAGGGCCCACCCGTGTGCCAGCTGGGGACAGTGGGCCTGCGGGGACCAGACCACACAGTACTGTCCAGAAAGCTGGCAGGACCAGCCAGCCACCTGCTAGAAGATCGGGCTAGCTCTCCAGAGGGAACAGAACATGGCTGTGGGCGGCCCTGGCTTTCTCCAGAGCAGAGGCGATCCCCTCCAATACAATTACTCTCAGAGACTCCAGGCTCCTGCACCCACCAAATGCAAATGGGCCTCAGCCAGGAGTCCAGGAGCCACACAGGCACAAGGGAGCAGCAGCCACCTCAGGGACCTGCTCAGTGTCCAGCCCCTGCCTGTGTCTTCCAGCCAGGGGAAAGCCTGTCCATGGTGTCCTGGGCTCCCAAGCCTGGCTGGGGTCTCATCTCCTTGGGCTCCTGGGTCCCACAGCAGCCACCTCAGGGACCCCCATGAACCTTCAGGTGACCTCCTGGGGGTCCAGCCAGGTGGGCTCCTACAGGGAGGCCAAGCCACTGTCCCCAACTTGGAGTGGCTATCCAGCAGAACACAAGGCCCAGGCCAGGGTCATGACTAACCCTGGGGCCAAGCATTAAGAGTGAATCTGCTGGGGCTGGGGATTTAGCTCAGTGATTAGAGTGCTTGCCTTGCAAGCACAAGGGCCTGAGTTCGATCCCCAGCACCACTAAAAAAAAAATAAAAAAAAAAAATAAATAAATAAAAAAAATAGTGAATCTGCTAAACTGGGCATGGTGGTCAGGGCTGTAATCCCAGCACTCGGGAGGCTGGGGCAGGAGAATTGCTGCAAGTTTGAGGCCAGCCTGGGCTCCATAATGAGACCCTGTCTCAAAAAAACAAAAAAACAGAACAAAAACAAAGCATAAAGCTGCTGGCTTCATCTCTGTGTGCCAGTGTATGTGGCCGCAGGTGCTCACAGGTGACTCTGTGTGCCTGTGCAAGCTACACACACACACAGACCCACTTATACGTGCCTGTGTGAGAGTGTGCAGATGCACAAACATGCACGTGTGTGTGCACATGTGTGTGTGTGTTTGGTGTGCCTTGTTCCTGTGTGTACACATGCCCGTTATGCAGGCTCACATGTGCCATTCAGTACGAGTCCAAGTGCCTGTGTCCCATGTGGGCCCATGGGCCTGTGCTCACATCTGCACGTACCTCTGCATGAATGCACACACGTGTGCCTGTGTGTGCGTGGACACACTTGTGGCTGAGGGGAATGGTGGCCTGAGCAGCTGTCTCCTCCTGCCAGAACCCCCTCAGAGCGCTCTCTCTCTGCCAGGCTGCTGCCCGCCTGCTTCAAGAAGCCCCCCAAGCTCCATGTGAGTGATGGACTTGAAGGAGGCTAGAGATGGTCCCTGGACATAGTGGTTGGGTGTAGACTGCTCTAATGCGCAGGAGTTGGAGAGCAGCAGGTGTTAGAGGAGGTGCCCTGGCCCCTCACCCAATCCAGAACCTTCCAAGGAAAAAAACCGCCTGACTTTCTCTTAACCAAACTCATGTCCTGGCAGTCAGCACAGCCACACAGAGCCGTGTCACACACCACTGGTTTGCATTTCACTCCTGCTCAAAGTCTGTCACACAGTCATATACAGCTCTTTGTGTATTCAACAGGCTTTGGCCAGGCCAATGTGCTCTCCAAACCCACTGAGCTCGCCTAAAAGGTGCTGACAATCCAGGAGTGGTGTCCCATGCCTGTAATCCCAGAACTGGGGAGGCTGAGGCAGGAAGATCACCATGAGTTAAAGCCAACCTGAACTTCGTAGCAAGATCTTGTGTAATAAATAAACATAAAAAAATAAGTTGCTCTGAGTTCGATCCCCAGCGCAAAAGAAAAAAAAAAAAAGGTGCTGGAGGTGAAGTTCAATGCCAGGGCCCTGGGTTCAATCCACAGTGACGGGGAAAGAAGAGCTGTTGACTTGCCTATTCTGCCCGTGGAGCAGGACGCAGAGTCTGGGTCCCTTGATCTGGTGGGACTCAGGCTGTGCACGACCCGGCAGCTTCCACATTGCAGCATCCTGTCCATCTCCATGGGCTGTCGGTGTCCCCCCAGTGGTGTGGCTGCACCAAGTCACAAGGCTTGGCGCCAACAGAGATGCCGGGAATCAGTGCTGGGGCAACAACAAAGTCCCTTCCTCGGCCTGCAACAGGACCAGGAGGGGCACCTGAGTCCCACCTGAGGCCTGTCCTTCTTCCCATGGACCGCAAGCTGCCCTCACAGGGCGCCACAGGACCGCGTTCCCCTAGGATGCAGATCAGCCTCCATCCACTGGGGTGGAGGACGAAGGTTGTGTGAGGTTGGCAGAAGCCCAACGAGGGCACAGGAACCTGAGGGTCCGACCCTCCAAGGAGCTGATCCTCTGCTGTGCCCAGTTTTAGTATATGTGCTGCCGAAACGAGCACCCTCTGCTGAGCCCAGAGACCAAGAGGCAGAGGGAAAAATAGCCCAGCAGGGACCAGAGGGGGAAGGCGAGAGTGGGGTGTACTTTCTAGAAGGGATCAGAAGGCCAGCTGGTAACATGATCCAGGTGCTGTGCCAGTGCAGGCCACAGGACCCTGAGGGAGGCAAGAGAGGTGGTCCAGGGGTCACCAGGCACTGTTCCCAGGGACACAGCTAGTGAGAAGTCCTTCATGGAGAACCAGGGGCCTAGGGTGCTAGTTGGCAGCAGAGTACCAGGAAGAGTCTGAAGCCAGCATGGTGACAGGGGCGACAGGATGGGGCCATGGCATGCACTCAGGGTGAGGACTAGGGGCCAGGGTTGAGACAGCTCCTCCCAGAGATGGGTTTCCACCCTCCCTCGCTCAGAACTCCAGTGTCGGCATCGCCCCCTCAGGCTCCTTTGCCGTGCGTGCATGTTCTAGGGCCAGAGCACACTGGGTGGCCTTGGGCTACTGCTCCTGTTGAATGCAGTCCAGCCGAGGCAGATGGGTGAAAGGGGCCTGCAAAGGCTACCGTCTTTGTTGCTGGCTGAAGGGCTCTCACCTCAGGTGGCCACTGCCCCATCTTGGAACCTGCTGAGCACTTGAACCTGACCAGCCCCCAGAGTGCCCGCACTGCCCTCCCAAGGGCCTGAACTCAGAGAGCAGCCTAGCTACCCAGGCAAGTGCCTTCAGAGTCCACTCGTCCATCTCTCACATGACCTAGTTCTGGCCCTGCCCCCACCCTGGTTTCTGTGTCCCCAGGTAAACCTGGGGTCCAGTTTCAGGTGGGCTTGTCAAGGTCACCTCCTCACCTAAAAACAGGAAATGCAAACAAAACCTCTCTCCTAAGTCCAGAGGGTTCAAGAGGAATGAGTTCGAGAGCAAAACTCAGAGGCTTCTGGAAGGATTTCATTCAGGTACCGCTCCAGCCCCTGCCTATGCCCTGGAGGGGCTACACGCATGTGCACACATGTGCACACTGCAGCTACACTGACTCCCAGGGTCTCTGAGGAGGTGAGAGCCTGCATACTGCCCTCTGTTCCCCAGCTGCCCCTCCGCTTTGTGACCTGGGCCCATCTGCCCCAAGCTGGAGTGCATGTGTGTATACACGTGCATGCACCCGGGGAGGGGGTATGCCTGTGCTTGTGCGGGTGTGTGCCCGGCTGCCCCCAGGTGCCCCCCAGCCTTCCCCTGAAGCCCCAGACAGGACACTGTGCCTGGGCTGCTGTCCAGCGGCCTGAGGCAGCCAGGCCAGCTCTGCACCAACCAGCTCTGTGAACCTGGGCAGGAAGCCGGCTGTACCACCAGCCTGTCACCTCACAGGGGTGCAATCTACTAACCCAGTGCCAGCTTTCTGTGGTGAGGGGACAGCAGTGTGAGAACCACAGAGTGATATGAAGGGTCCATTACGGGCTGCAAGGTGCTTGAGAGATAGCCCCTGGACCCTGGAAATAGACTTGTTTTGCAAAAAGGGACTTTGCAGTTAAACTTGAAATATGGAAGCCAGAACCCTAGTGAGTCCTTCTCCTCAAAGGCCCCTGCAGCCACCTGCCAGAAGGACTGCTCCTTCTTGGAGTACAGTGGGACCCAGGAGGTTGGGGCAGTGGGTTTTCAGCATGTGATGGCAAGACACATGCAGTTCTTGGGGAAGACACATGCATTCCTGAAGGATTCCCATGTTGGCCTCCTGATCCGTGGAGCCAGGGCCACCGTGGGAAAGGCCACCCGGAAGACCCTGGAACTGCTCAACCTCCTAGAAGCATGAAGCAGAACCATGTTCCTAGAAGGGTTTCAAGATTCATGTCACTGTGCACAACAGAATAAGGAGGATGGTAGCTCTGCCACAGCCCCACGCGACGCCCTCTTCCACTGTGCCGAAGATGGGTGGGCAGATCCCATGTGGGAAATAACTGATAAGGGATGTGTCCTGGTGGTGGCAGACTCTGAGGACGCTCACGCCTTGGAACATCCTCGAAGGGCCCTGGGTCGTGGGGGACATGCACACTGAATCTATGCAGCTCCTCTATGCGACTCCATTGCCTCTGAGGATGAGAACAAGGGAGGCTGAGTGCATGGCCAGAAGATCCAGCAACACGTGACCTGTCCTGGCAGACACGGATGCTGTTAGAGGCACTTGGAAGGTCCTTGTAGATAACTCCACAGCTTCATGAGTTTTTTTTTTTTTTTTTTTTTGGTGTTGGGGATTGAACTTAAGGCCTTGTGCTTGCTAGGCAAGCACTGTAACCACTGAGCTAAATCCAACCTCTTTATTTCTTTTTTTTCACTATAAATTTTAATCTATGATATGAAATGCTAAAACACGTATTAGAAAACAAATACCGTGATCAAATTACATTACGTAAATACTTTTCTGGAACAAAAAGATTTCCCTCAGATCCAACACTGTATTTTGTTTGCCTTCTGAGTCTTTCTTTTCTTTTTTTTCCTTGGTGAGTGTGGGTGGTACTGGGGATTGAATGCAGGGCCCTAACATTGAGCTACATCCCTAGCTTTTTTTTTTTTTTTTTTTTTTTTTTTTTTTTTTTTTTTTTTTTGGTGCTTGGGATCAAACTCAGGGCTTTGTGCTGGCTAGGAAAGCACTCTACCACTAAGCTAAATCCCCAACCCTCCTCTTTTATTTTCTGTCTTGAGGCAGAGTCTCATTAAATCAATGAATTACCCAGCTGCATAAGCATTTCTGAGCAAGCTACAACATCCTCTGTAGATTACTCTTGTCACCTGGAGTAGTTTATATTTGCTTCTGGGACTCGGAGGACACTTAGCCACAGGCCACCAAGTTACCATGTGATCTGAGCTGGCTGTCATGCCGAGGTGTTGTCTGATTCACTAAATCATAAAATTAGGAATCTGGAAACCAGGCCCAGGCAGTTCCTGGAGATGTGAGCACACTGCATGAATGAGCGGCCCCTATGTCCCCAACCCCTGCTCTGCTCCATGGCTTCCTCCTCCCCCTCATCCACACCTGCGGCCTCATGGGGACTCGCCCAGGACCAGCTGCCCAGGGAAGGCTGGCCATGTTTACTGCAGTTCTGCACGCTGCACAGTCTTGCCCCCAAGTGGACCTCTGTACACCCCAGCCCCTCACAGAGCAGGGGAAAATCCTCCCAAGAGCACATGAGAAACACACCTGGTCATCCACTGTGCCTTAGTGAGGTAGGAATAGGGTGTAACTAAGGCTGGCTGGCAAGGGAATGTGACCTGGGGGAATGGCCTGCACCTGACATCAGCCTGAGGCGTGATTTTTCAAGCACCAGCCCTCACGTGGACTGCAGGGAGTTCTCGTGAGTTTCCACGAGAACTCCACTCCATAAATAGAAGCAACACCAGCCACTCGGGGCTTCTTTCCTACAGAGCCGCTGGGGAGGGTGTTCTCCCTTTTCCCTCCCATGGAAGCTGATGACTGCGGATTGTTATGCTCAGTTTTCCTTTTCTTCTTTTCTCTATACTTTTAAATAAAACTTCACAACTACTTTTTGTCCCCCTCATTCGGTTCTTTGCTTGAGGAGGGAAAGAACCCAGGAATATCGGAACCCACCCAATAACATTGGGAGAAGTGGCCAGAGGCTCATGGTCGGGTTGTTACTCCCAGTAGTGGCCAGTGGCGGGGCCCACAGTCCAAAACCCAAAACAAGAGAGGCTCTTATGAAGGCTCCGCTCCAGTATTAGTTACCTTTCTAGAGCCAATGGTTTGCAAGACAGCAGACTTTTTTTTTTTTTTTTTTTGATGCTGGGGATCAAACTCAGGGTCTTCTGCTTGCAAGGCAAGCACTCTAACCACTGAGCTAAATCCCCGGCCCCTTGGAGAGCAGATTTAATACAGGACATTGACAAGTTATATTATTCACCCATAAGCCAGATGCAAGAAGAGTGCCGAATGTCTATCTATGCCCTGGAGACCCAAAAGATCAAGGGCTGGGAGCCCACAGCACTGTCCCGTGTATGTCCATGTCTGCAGATGATGGCTGAAGAAATCTTTACTGGAAGCAGGATACAATGCCCACAGCAGAGATGAAGATCAGAGCTCCCCCAAAGAAACAGCAACCATCCTCGACAACAGCAAGGCCTCCAGCTCCTTCTTCGATGAGAACAGCTGAATCCCCTTCAGGAGAACCAGCCACAGCAGAGCTTCTCCTAGGAAACAGCCCACAACTATCTTCTGCTCCCATTCTCCTTTATGTTGCATCAGCAACAATCCTCAGGTGGATCCTCTACGCCCAGAACCACACCAACTCAGTCCAGCTGGGCATTACAGCTCAAGTTGCCCAGAATAATAAGTCCACCACAGCCCCCATGACCTGCCCAAGCCCCAACTCCTAACATCATCACAGTGAATGCCTGGGTTTCAGCCTATGCATGGGGCAGGGGCCACAGACTTTCAGACCATAGCAGGTGACAAGGAAGTCTGGAGAGATGAGCAGCCGGACCTGTCCAGGTGAACACATGCATGGGTGTGTGTGACCATGGAAATGCTTGCCAAAGGGCGACCTCAGCAGAGGTTGATCCTAACACCAAGAGGATAAGGTGCCTATCCTGTGGATATCAGGTACACTCTGCCCAACCTGCTTATGGCTCGGCTGCAGAGATGGGTATCCTGACACGGCCAAGCCATTCTCAGTAAAGTGCTGCTGAGTGTCCCACCTGCCAGCAGCTGTGAGACCAACACCCAGTTGGTCGGCCACAATTTCCGGTGGGCCACCATTTCCTGGGAGACTCACAGCTCTCTGGTGGCAGGCTGATCACAGTATAGCACTTCCATCCCACACAGGGAGGGCTTGGATCTCACTGGATAGACCTGCTCGGAATTACAGGTGTGCCTTGCTGCCCTGAGTTCCTGCCGGAAGCACCCTGCATGGACTGAAGGACCCTCTGCCCTTGTGACAAGGAGGATACCAGGGACATCCATGGGGAAGGACTGCCTGCCAAACAATCAGCCTGTCACCTGGGTGGGTAAGCACATGATCAGCAAGCACAGACGGACGGAGGGGATCCAGAGGTGGAGGACTGGAGACGGCTGCCCAGAGGCACCATAGGTCTGGGCTGGCGCTTCTGTCATGAAGCCTTCAGTGGAGGGGTCTGGGGTAGGGATGCTCCCTGGCGATTCTGAGACTCCAAGGGCTGTGGCTGTGCAGGGCAAGGCCCGTGGCTGTGCAGGGCAAGGCCCGGACCAGGAGGAAAGAGACACTGAAGTATTTGGAGGTCCAAGGGTATTAGTTTGGCAAATCACACTTAAATGATTTGGGGGAGAAGAAAGTTCTTACCGTACCTGTGACAGAGTGACTTTTTTTTTTTTTTCTGGTGCTGGGGTTTGAACTCAGGGCCTTGTGCTTGCAAGGCGAGCGCTCTAACTGCTGAGCTAAATCCCCAGCCCCTGACAGAGTGACATTTAGCAAGTGGTCATTTGTCTTGTTGGGAGTAGAAGTCAGCATGGTGACAGGGGCAGGGGCTGGCGTGTCTCGCCAGGGAGGTGTGGGCTGACAGAGGCAGGGAGATGTTCTGAGCTGCTTGCTACTCCTCTTTCAAACTCTGGGTGTTAGGGGGACACTCCCCAGAGGCACCTCTGGCCACACATCGTTCAGGACCCCTGGGAAGGTGGCTCTGGGTCAAGGATGTGGTAAAGCATGTCCACTCTCTCCAGGATCCTGTAGTTTTCATAAGCAGGAACTCAGCATCACAGCTGTGCACGGAGTGGGGCAAACCCTCGGGCCCAGGTGTTAGAGGTCACTTACTGCTTCCCACCCTCTCCTGTCTCCTCCCTGAGGTCCGGGACCCTCCATCCCAACCCTTCCAAGCTAAGTTTTTAACAAGTATGGGGGGGGCCCCAGCTTTAAAGTGATGCTTACAACTCTGCCCAGGACCAGATTCCTATTTCTTCCTTTCTGAGGAGTCATAGACTGAGGACAGGTTGCTCAGGACTGAGCTGGCTGTCATTGATGAGTGTTGCCTGATCTACTAAACCATGAAATTGGTAATCTGGAACCAGGCCCAGACAGTTCCTGGAAATATGAGTGCATTGCATGAATGAGCTGCCCAAATGTCCCCAGCCCCTGCCCCCCCTTCCGACAATGTTCATCCCATTAATGCTTTCACACAGAGTGGGAGATGCTCAGGACATACAAGAGACAAATTTCAGGAAGTGGCATTGGAGGAAGGGCATATGAAATCCTCTGACAGTTTTGCCAAACTGCCCCCAAAGTCATCTGCTCTGAGATGGGCAGTTTCTTCTGGCGGGGGTCACAGTGGGATTGCTAGGTCGATGGACATGACGCATCGCTGCACTGATATGGCAGAATTCCTCTCCTTGCGGGCAGCTGGTGGGTGTGGGCTGTGGGGACCTTCTGCACAAGCTCCCCTCCATTTCTCAAGGTCCACTGCAGCGGGAAGGAGCGTGCCTCAGAAGGGACCCCCAGGCAGGAATCCTATGCTAACAGGGGGCGAGTGAGGGACACCAGAAGGGCCCAGGAGAGGGTTCTGGAGGCTCAGTGATCCCCAGAGAGGCGACAAAGTCAGGTGGAGAGGGGCCACCTTAAACAGGTGCTTGGCCAGCCCCTGGGGTCCAGGTCATCTGCCCTAGCTAGCTCAGAAAGGATCTCAGTGCCACTCGCTCTGTGGGTAGCTGTCCTCATTCAGGGCAGCACAGGCAGCCCAGGATGCTGCAGCATAACTAGAGAGCTGCCATGGGTGTGTGGGTGGCCGCCCCCTCCCACTGGCACAGCACCTCTGCCCCTCAGCCAAGGTGGAGCATCCCCATCAGTCAGGGAAGCAAGGCCTCCCTTCTGGTGCAGTGCTCCAGGGAAACGCTTCTGCCCACAAGACACCCCCCCTGCAAAAAAAAAAAACACACACACACACAAAAATTCTACTTTCCCTCTTTCTAAGGACACCAGAAGCCTTGGATGGGACCCCCCAGTACTGTAAAATATACATTTTTTATTATTATTATTTTTTATTTTTTGGTACTGGGTATCGAACTCAGGGCCTTGTGCTTGCTAGGAAAGCACTTTAACCACTGAGCTAAATCTTCAGCCAAAAAATAAAATTAAAAAAGAAACAAAATAAAATAAAAACAAAACAGAATTCCATCCCCCTTGCCCTGCTCTTCTCTCTACAGTGCTGCCAGGTTCAGTCTCTCTCACAGGATTCATTTTTCATTCATTTTGCAAACCCCAGGCTGGACACCCGGCTGGCTGGTCTAGGAGTGAGGGCCACTCCCCGAGAGTAATGATACCCTCTGGATCTGGCCTGCCCCCGTCACACCCCGTCCTGCCTGTCAGCACAGACTATATAAAAACTCCAGTCCTCCCCTTCCCGTAGAACCCAGCTGAAGATCAACACCATGCAGCTGAATTTCAGTGGCCTGCGGGCCCTGGTGACAGGGGCAGGGAAAGGTGAATGTAAGCAGGAGGTGCGGGTGCTAGAGGCTGGGGGAGAGCAAGGCGGCCTGCCCAGATACAACACATAGACCCAAGGGAACCCTGTTACATATTGCCCCCCAAGCACCTGAAAACCACACCACTCAAGCAGAGCTGATCTCACAACCTGGCTGGAGTCCCAATGAACCAAGATGCCAACAAAAACCCCTGAGAAGAGGGAGCTGGCTGGCTCCAAGGCAGGCCCTAGACTGGCTGGGCAGCTGGGGGTCCAACTACAGCCTCTCCCTTGGGACCAGTGGCAGGCATCTGCCTGCAGGGGCTCCCTTGGCCTGATCCTGGCCAGCTGGTCCTCTGACCTGGGCCACACCTAGTCCAGGGCCACCAGCAACTTCTCCAGGCTTATCCCAGGACACCAAGGGCTGTTTCCCTCACCCCCACCTACTTCCCTGACCCCCTCATTGCCACTCGCTCCTCTGACCCTAGCCTCAGCCAGGAAGGCTCCCAGAACCCCATAGCCATGAGTCACCTTTGCAGGGATCGGCCAGGACACTGTGAAAGCTCTGTGTACCTCAGGAGCCAGAGTGGTGGCTGTGACCCGCACCAACACCGACCTGGTCAGCCTCTCCAAAGAGGTAAGGCCCAGGACCCCTAAGGCTGCAGTATGCATCCCACCCCTCACTGATGCCTCAGAGGTCACCCCACAACGTCTCCACAGTGTCCTGGGATAGAGCCCGTGTTCGTGGATCTAGGTGACTGGGAGGCCACGGAGCAGGCGCTGGGCAGGGTGGGACCCTGTGGACCTGCTGGTCAACAGTGCTGCTGTGGTTCTGATGCAGCCCTTCCTGGAGGTCACCAAGGAGGCCTTGGACAGGTGGGAAACAACTGAGCACAGTGATCAGGTTGGGAACAGTGGTTGGGCTGGGGAGGAGCTGCTGAGGACGGGGGGTGGAGGTAGGTGGTCACTGTCCCTCTCTCTGCTAGGTCCTTCGGTGTGAATCTGCGTTCTGTGTTTCAACTGTCCCACGTGAGCCAGCAGGAAGGTGTGGCCTGGTGCCAGCTGGCTGGGGAGGGTGTGGAGGGGTGAGCTGCCCCCAATTCTTGGCTTCCAGATTGTAGCCTGGGGCATGATCGCCCGAGGAGTGCCTGGATCCATTGTCAGCATCTCCAGCATGGTGGCCCATGTAACTTATCCCAGCCTGACCACCTACAGTGAGTGCTCCCCACTCATGCCAGAGGCCCGGGATCCAGGTCGCATCCTCCTGGGAGAGACTCAATGCTGAGTGGTCCTTGGTGCTGCCCTCCCAATAGGCTCCACTAAGGGTGCAATGACCATGCTGACCAAAGCAATGGCCATGGAGCTGGAGCCCCACAAGGTGAGTGTGGAGGTGGCAGCTGAACACAGGCCTGAGGAGACAGAGGCAAGCCCTGTGGGCTGGGGGGGGGGTCTGGGGAGGCGTTTGACGGTGAGCATGGGACCCAGGCCTGGGGCCAGGGAAGGACCCGAGCAGTAAGGTTGGTCCTGGGGGTCCAGGGGCCATGGAAGGGGGCTAACCCACAGGCTGAGGTCACCAACCCTGGCCCTGGCCCCAGATCCGGGTGAACTCTGTGAACCCCACGGTGGTGTTGACTGATATGGGCAAGAAAGTCTTAGCCGACCCTGAGGTCTCTCGAAAGCTGAAGGAGCGCCCGCGCTGAGGAAGTTTGCAGGTCAGTGGGGGACAAGGAGTACTCGGGCCTCAGCATTCTCTTCCTGCTCAGCGACTGCAGCGCCTCCACCAGCGGCTCGGGGATCCTGGTGGACAGTGGCTACCTGGCTTCCTAGGACCGAGCAGGCTTGGAGGCCAGCTGGGAGGCCAGCTGGGAGTCCAGCGAGCTCCGGCCCAGGGCCACCCAGGACCCGCCAAAGACCTGCCCAGGACCCGCACGCATTCCCCGCCCTCTACCAACCTGGAGGCCCCACCCAGACCCACCGCATTGGACTCTGCCCTGCCCCGACTCCGCCCCTCAACCACACTCCCCCGCCCCGCCTCCAACCTAGACCTCTCCAAACCTTCGCTCCCCTCCTTCCTCATCCCGTCTGCGCTCGCGAGCACTCCCACCTACTGTGTCCCCGCCACGCCCTTTTGCCTAAATAAATACACGCCTTTATCCAGTACCAACTCGAACCAGCCTTCCGAGTGGGCGGCAGCTTCAGGGATGGGGCAGTTCTGAGACCTTGCGGCCAGTCCTCCTGGACCGCTGACCCTGCTGCCTTGACCAAAGGGCAGCGGTTCTTTACAGAAGGGCGCGCTCCCCACAGCCCGCCAGCCCAGGGCCGAGGCGGAGGCGGGGCAGCCGCGGCTACCTCCTTCCCCTGGGAAAGCCACGCCCCTGGGCACCACGTCTGGGGCTGACCCCCGTCCTCCAATGGGAAGAGGCACTGGACCGGGGCGCCCCTAGGCCGAGTGTTCAGAGGGAGGGGGTGGATCAAGTGTAGCCCCATACTCCAAACCCCTGCTCTACCAGCCTTCTCTGGCCTGAACAGACTACAACAGTCCTGCAGCCCGGGCTGGCCAGAGAGTCCTGTTGGCCTTGCTGGAGGGTAGCTGTGCTTGCTTGACACAGCCCAGGCCATCTGGGAGGCTGTCTGACCTGAGGTGGCCAGCAGCTGGACTGCCACAGGGGCCAATCCTGCCCAAGAGACAGATGGCCAGGGGCTGGGGCGAGGCCTTCCAGGCAGTGGCTGGGAGAGCACAGGGCACTGGGTGGGTGTGAGAGGTGCCGGGGCTACTTCTGACCAGTCATCAGGGCCAGGAAGCAAGGTCTGAGCTGCAGCTGGCTTGGGCCTGTCTGGCAAGGACCACAGGACAGATGATGGGTGAGATGTGGACACTCCTGGGGACAAAAGTTAGTGGCTGAAGGGACCTAAGGAGATGTGCCCTCGAGGAAGGTCAGTTTGGGGGTTGCCCCTCCCTTAGTCTCTGGCAGGCAGAGGGCAGGGTCCAAGGTTAGGAGCAGAAGATGGGGTTACAGGGTGGCCTTTCAGGGGTTGGTGAGTAGGGCAAAGGCCAGGTGCCATCCTCCAGGAGCTTCTCAGATCCATGTTCTCACTGCCCTGACCACCCTTGCTGCCAGCCTGTCCACCCTTCTATGTCCAAAGGCCCAGGACACCAGGAGGCCCTTTCGTCATGCATCTCCTACCTGATGGTTGTACCTATAGACTTTCCCACAGTGACTCGGAGTACTATATATATATATATATATATATATGTATGTATATATATATATTTTTTTTTTCTAGGACAGGGTGTTTCTATGTAGTCCAGGCTGGTCTTGAACTGGTGGTGATCCTCCTGCCTCAGCCTGCCAAGTTCTGGGATTGCAGGCATGGGCTTCCATGCCCAGCCAAAATATCTTTTGTGGAGGGATGCTAGGGATTGAACTCAGGACCTTGCACTTGCTAGGCAAGCGCTCTACCACTGAGCTAAATCTCCAAACCCTCAAAATATCTTTTATAGAAAAACCCAGTGTCACATGTGTAAGTGACCCTAACCCTGGATAAGGAATGTTCCCCAATCCTTTCCTGTTCCCTGTTCCAGTTCTCAGCTGGAAGCTGGGCTTGGGGGCACATGTCTACATTCCCAGCACTCAGCCAAAGTAAGAGGACTGACACAAGTTCAAGGCCAGCCTGAACTACATACTATAGACCCTGTCTGAAAAAAAAAAAGTCCTGGAGGTGTCTATGTGGGGCTGGCTGGAGGCGGCCTTGGTGTTCATCTCTTGTAGGGTAAGGCATAGTGTTGTTGCTAATGGTGTCATCTTCAGTCTTGTTTTGTTGCCCCAATTATTTCTTTTTGAGCATTCCATGTGAGCTTGATGACCTGCTACCAGTGACAGTCCTTCAGGAGGGGGGCCATGTAAAACTTTTTTGGATATGTCAGAGTTAACACTGCACGTTTAACTCCCTTTCATGCATAGCTGCGTGTCCTTTCAGGCATTTACTACATCTATTCATTTTGTTCATATTTTAATTTATATTTCACACTCTTTGGATTACATAATGATTACATTTATCATGGGGAGATGGTACATGTATATAATACACCCTTTTGTTTTTGTTTTTGTTTTTTTGTGTGTTTTGAGACAGGGTCTCACTATGCAGTTCAGGCTGGCCTTGAACTCACTGTGTAGCCCAGGCTGGCCTCCAAATCACGGCGATCCTCCTGCCTCAGCCTCCCAAGTGGTGGGATTAGAGGTGTGCACCACCACTCCTGGTAATACAGTTTAACTTTTTTCATCCCCTTCCCTTCCTTTCTGTCTCGCCTGCCTCCTTCTCTTGATCCCTTCCCGTTTGTAAAAAAATCTGTTTCCTATTATCTTTTATTTTGCTCTTTATGCTTTGGGTGTCTCACATAAGAGAAACCATACGATATGTAAGCTTGAGTCTGATTACCTCTACTCTTTATAATAATCCTCTTGTGAGGGAAAACATGCTAATCTGAGCTCCCTAAACCAACCCACTCAGGCATGTGGTCCCTTCTGGGATATCTGTAAAGCCCCGCCACAGGGGGCGGAGTGGATCCCGCCCTGGCCGCGCCCACTGTCCTTCAGCCAATCATTCCCGTAAGAGAGCCATTATTTGAATATCCCCGCCCCCTCCTCAAACGTCGCCGTAGGATAGTCCCTGTCTCAGGGTCCTCAGAACCTCAAGTCTCGGCTGAGGGCGCAGGGGCTGGGACGCGCCAGCATGGAGCTGAAGTTGGCTGGCCGCCGCGCGCTGGTCACCGGCGCTGGCAAAGGTGGGCCGGTGGGTGGCAGCGGACCAAGCTGGCCGGAAGGCGAGGGTCAAGGGCCAAGCCGGGCAGGGTACACCCGCGCTGAGCCGAGCTCCCCCACAGGCATCGGACGCAGCACGGTCCAGGCTCTGTACGCGGCAGGTGCGCGCGTGGTGGCCGTGAGCCGGACGCAGGCCGACCTAGATAGCCTAGTCGGAGAGGTAGGGCTGCTGTCCCCACCCTTCGGGGTACTCGGCAATTGGGGCCCTCTGCGCCCCTGCCTCCCCTCGCGGCATTGGGGCTGGCGGGGACCTCCGGCACCCCTTCCCGTCAGCGCGGCTAGCTTGGGTGCTCCTAGTCTTGGAAGGAGGCTGAAGTGTCTGCTGAGCAGGCCTGGAGCCAAGAACGCTGGGGCAGGAAGGAAGTGAACTGCTGGAGGCGGGTCCTGCCTCTCATCCTGCAACCCGGAATCTGCTCACAGGCGCCCCCTAAACCCCGACTCTTCCAACTGGAAGACCCTCCTAGCCCCAACTCCTTCCAGCTTGAGCCCCCTCCCTCAGGTGGCAGAGGTCCAGCCGTGCCCTTTCTTGGGTGTGGAGCTGCTGGTAGTTGTGCCTCGCCCCAATACACACAGTGTCCCGGCGTAGAGCCCGTGTGTGTGGACCTGGCTGACTGGGAAGCCACAGAGCGGGCACTGAGCAGCATGGGCCCTGTGGACCTGCTGGTGAACAATGCCGCCATGGCACTGCTGCAGCCTTTCCTGGAGGTCACCAAGGAAGCATGTGACATGTGAGCCAGCAGGAGGTGAGGGAACCCTGGGAGAGGGGCTGTTTCCCCCAGCTCCCTGTCCCCTGACCAGGGTCTGTCCATCCACCACTAGGTCTTTTGATGTGAATCTTCGGGCTGTCATCCAGGTGTCCCAGGTGAGCAGCCCTGCTGGGCCAGAGTTGGGACTCAAGACTGGTCTGCTGATTTCCCTTTGTGATTTCAGATTGTGGCCAGAGGCATGATAGCCCGGGGAGTGCCGGGAGCCATCGTGAATGTCTCCAGCCAGGCCTCCCAGCGCGCACTTCCCAACCACAGTGTCTACTGTGAGTGGCTCTTGCTCTATTCCGACCCCCACCCCATCCCACTCCAACCCCAACCCCGGCCAGTATGGGCTGCATGATGTCCCTCCTCACAGGTTCCACCAAGGGTGCCCTGGATATGCTGACCAAAGTGATGGCTCTAGAACTTGGGCCCCACAAGGTGAGCAGGCTCAGGTACCCCCCTCCAGCCTGAATGTCCAGGGTGCCCTGCCCACCTTGCTGACCCTGCCTGTCTCTGCAGATCCGTGTGAACACGGTAAATCCCACAGTGGTGATGACACCCATGGGCAAGTCCAACTGGAGTGACCCACACAAGGCCAAGGTCATGCTGGACCGCATCCCACTTGGCAAGTTTGCTGGTGAGTCAGGCAGGAGGGAGCCCAGGCTATACACTGTGCCTGCTTGGGGCCAGAGGTGGGAAGGAAGGATGAGGGTGACCTCTTCTAGGTCCTTGACCCCCCACCTTGCCCACAGAGGTGGAGAACGTGGTGGATGCCATCCTCTTCCTGCTGAGTGACCGAAGTGGCATGATCACAGGGTCCACTCTGCCAGTGGATGGTGGCTTCCTGGCCACTTGAGCTGCCTCCAGCTACACACACTTCCACTCCATGCTGAGTCTGCCCTCACTCTTACCCTTCAATAAACCTGATTCTTCTGCCCAGGCTTTGTGCTGATTTCCAGGTGGGTCAAGATCCATTAGCTCCACAGACCCTGAGTTCAATCCCCAGCACCAAAAAACAACAACAACAAAAAAAACACCAGCCAGAGAAGGTGGTAGGGAGCTGGGGGGAGCTGCCTAGGGTCCCCTAAGGCTCCAACTGACCACCCATCTCAGCACAGTGGGGAGCTGCGAGACAGTCCAGCCCACCACACTCCCCCAGACAGCAGGCTAGGACCAGGCTGTCAGCATTTGAAGACACTAAAGGCACCTGTGCCTGCTTTGACCTGGATGGTCTCCTTTGGGTGGAGGCAACCTCTCTTCTTACCTGGGGGTGGGTGACCAAGCTCAGAGCCCTCCTGTAGGAACTTCCACTCCAAGGTGTTGCTGGGGGAGCTGCAGCCTCCGGCATCTGCTGTTGGGGATGGTTAGGGGCACTCCCAAACCCGGGTGGAGGGTAGGCAGGACAGGTAGTGAGAGGCAGGAGACATTAGTGGAGAATGTTTATTGTATAAAATAAGAAGGGGCTGTCCCCTCCTGGGACCCCATGGACAGAACCCCCCCACCCTCCCCATCAGGGAAGCCCATCCTGGGGCTGCCCTGGACCTGTCCCTGCAGCCCTGAGGGAGACCCTGCTCCCTGCCGGCCTCCCATGGGGGCCAGGGAAGGCTTAAGCTGCACCCCAGAAAGAGGAGGCAGAGGGGACAGCACCCCATCACCCCAGCCTTGTCCCCATGCTTCCCCCTCCCCCGCCCACCACTCCCCACAGCAGACTTGGACACCAGACAGCTCAACACGACAGCACATTCGGACCAGGGGCTGCTCCTCGCCGGGCTGGCCCAGGGACAGGGGCTCTAGAAGACCGTGCACTTCTTGCCCGGCTTTTTCACAGGAGGCGGGCACAGCACTGCCCGGATGGCCTCATCAAACACTGTCTTCAGGCCCCGTTGGGTCAGGGCTGAGCACTCCAGGTACTTGACAGAGCCTGGGACAGCAGAGTGGGGAGAGGGACAGTAGGGAAGGGGAAAGGAGAGTTTGGGGCGGCGAGGTGGGAGTGGAAGGCAGCACAGGCAGGGCAAGAGCACATGCTCTCTCCTCTCCCACTTGGGCCCTGCTGTGCCCACTCACCAATCTCTCGGGCCATGGCCAGACCCTGTGGGTAGGTGATGGGTGCCAGCTTCTTGTCCCGCAGCCGCTCAATGGTGTCCTTATCATCACGGAGGTCGAGCTTGGTGCCCACTAACAGGATGGGTGTGTGGGGGCAGTGGTGCCGCACCTCTGGGTACCACTGTGGGGACAAAGGCTCTGACCCTGAAGACATCATGCCCCTTTATGCCCGGGGGCAGCTTCCCCAGCCATTCCCAGAGGAGACCTCTCCTCACTGCCCCTGGACACACCCTTGGTTCTTCCTGCCTCATGGGGTGACCAGGGAGGGACTGGTGACTTGATGAAGAAATAACAGGAACAAAAGTGCCCAGCCCAGAAGCCCTGAGGCATACAAGGGCCCCCTCAATCCAGGAGCATCACCACCAGTGTTGAGATGCCCGTCCATTCCATCATCCCTACTGCCTCTCCCCCAAGGCCACCCTCAATGGCCACCACAAGCAGAACAGCATTTCACTTTCCTCTGAAGGATAAGCTGCCTGAGATCATCAGGCAGAGGACTGCTGTTCCATCAGGGCAGGTCATGAGGCAAACCCTCTCCCAGGGACACCTCTCCATCCCTACCTTGGCACGAACATTCTCAAAGGAAGCTGGGCTCACCAAAGAGAAGCAGATCAGAAAGACGTCCTTGGGAGCAAGGGATGGACAAGAGTGGTCAGGAGGGGTCCAACGGCCCCTATGCCCTGTGTCTACCAGCGCCACCCAGCTCCTGGGCTGGCCTTGTCACCTACAGTTTGGGGATAGGAGAGTGGCCGCAGCCGGTCATAGTCCTCCTGCCCGGCAGTGTCCCACAGTCCCAGGTTGACGGGCTTCCCGTCCACCATCACGTTGGCTGAATAGTTGTCAAAACTGCAGAGTAAGAAAGGTCACAACTGGTCAGGAGTCCCAGCCAGCCGGCTTGCGTCCTGCCGCCTGCACAGAATTGGAACTCTGGAGGGCACTTCAGTCCCGCTGAGGAAGCTCAGAACTAGAGCCACCTGGTCAGTACGCTGCACCCACAGGAGCCCCACACAGTGTGCCCACCCCCCATGTCCGGCTCTGGTCCCCTCTCAACTGCAAGCACTCACACGGTGGGGATGTATTCTCCGGGGAAGGCGTTGGTCGTGTAGCTGATCAGCAGGCACGTCTTCCCCACGGCGCTGCAGACAGAAACCAGCCCGCGTGACTCACGGCCCAGGGAACCCCTTCCCACGGAGCCCGCGGCCGGGTGGGGTGGCAAGGGTGGTGACAGAGGTCCCAGCCCAACATATCTGCAGCCACCTGGGACGACCTGGGCAGGCTGGCCTTCAGGTGCGCAATGATGGGCGCTAGGGCAGCAGCCCTCAAGCCTAGGTGAGGTCGCCGCCTGGCCTCAGGTAGAGTGTGGAGCTCCCAGAGTCCAGGTGGGCGCGGCCGCCCAAGGCTCCGCGCAGGTGAGGCCCGGCCCCACCCACAGGCGGCCCGGGGCTGGAGCCCGGCAGCATCAGGTGGGCCCCGGCCCGAGGCCAGAGGCCGGTGGATCGCGCCTCTATTCGTGGCCTGCTGGCAGCAGCAAAAGGTGCGGGGTCCGCCCAGCCTGGACCTCGTGCCGCGGCTGCCCCGCCCCGCCCCGCAGGGCCGTGCCCGGATTCGCGCGCCAGCTCCGCCACCCCGGCCCCGGCGCCCGGGGTCGCACACTCACCCGTCGCCGACCACCACGCACTTGATGGCCTGCATGGGCGCGAGGCCAGGCGGCGGCGGGCGCGGCCGCGAGCCGAGCTGCGGAGAAATGCCCGGCGCCGCAGCGGCCGCGGACCCGAGCGCCGAGCGAGCGGCCGGAGACAGCCGAGCGCCGCCGAGCGCGCGGCCCGGAGACAGCCGAGTGCGCGGTGGGTGGGGCGGGGCGGCGGAGCGCGGCGACGGGGCGGGGCGGGGCACAGTGACAGCGTCCGGCGGGTCCACCGACTCTGCGTGCACCGGTCAGGGCTCCACACCCGAGGACCCGGGCGGCGCGGCGCGGATCGCCAGTGTTACCGACCTGGGCGCGTGGCGCTGCCTCGAAGCACCGCCCACCCTGTCGCGGGCGGATGCGCGTTTGCAGCCCCGTTGGGCCGGACAGAGCCCCACGGCACCCCGATCGGCAGGCAGCAGTCGGGGCGACACACTCCCACCTCGGTGTGGGGGGGTGTGCCCTCCCACGGGACTGAGATCCTGGCTGATCGAGAAAGGCGCTGGACCAAAATGCGTCATGAATTGCAAAAGTTCTGTATTTAAGGGAAAAGTTCCGTATTTCCCGCCTCACTTTGGCGGCGCGGCTGCTGTGCTCGTAGTCAGACCTCTCTCGGGCGGCTCACTGTGGGAGTTGGATGTAAGAGCGCCTTCCTGGGCGCAGCGCCAGGGCGCTATGGGGCCTCCCTTCCTTCTCTCACTTCGGGGGGCTCAGGGACCTCAAAGGGGACCCGTGCACGTAAGTCAGAATGGCATTTTGCAGGAAGCTTGCCCTTTGGGCCTCCTCATCCCGGATGCGTGCAATCTCAGCCTCCTTGAGCCGCAGCTTCTCCCGGAGGGACGCGTTCTCACTCTCCTTGTCCAGCAGCACTTCCCGGTGGTCACTAGTGATCGCTGCAGGCGAGAGGCTCAGTGACCTGGGGTGGGCCGTGGTGCTGAGACCTTGTCCCAACTCAGCCCTCCACCTGAAGTGCACTCACCTTTCAGCTGGCGCTCCAGGGCAGCCACCTTCTCCCTCAGCACCTCCTGGCCCGCCAACTCGGCTTGCAGACGGCCTATCTGCTCCTGCAGCTCCACCCGCACTCTGCTCACCTCTGCCACCTTTTCCTGGTCCTTGATGCTCAACTCCTGGGGAGCATGGGTGATGAGAACAGAAGCAGAGAGAGGCACCCCAGAACCTGTGGTCCCCAAAGCCTGACTACCTGCTGTAGCTCCTCCAGGCGCCGCTGCTGCCCCTCCACCTGCAGGTGGAGCTGGCTGGCCCGTGCCTGGGCATCAGCCACCTTCTGCTTCTGCTGTGTGCAGACACCCTGAGCCTCATCCCGCGCTTGCGCCAGCAGCCGCAGCTTCTCCTCCATGTGTGCCAGGTGCTGTTGCTGTAGGCACAGGAAGTGCTGCTGCACAAGTGGGTCTTCCCCTTGGAGCTCACAGCTGGAGGAGTCATCTGCATGCAGACTGACCCTGCACACACTCCCTCTACACACGCGGCAGGAGGATGCCACGGTGTCATCTAAATTATCATTTGTCTTGTTCTAAAGCCATTCAATTCTCCAGGGTCTCCAGAAGCATCCCCAGCCTCACCCCACCCATGGCCTGCTGTCTGGGTCCCCTTGTCCAAGCCTTCCACCTTCAGGCTTGGGTCTAGGCCTGCTGGCTCCTGGCAGCTCTCAGGTCCCAACTCAGAGCCCCACCTCTGGGGCTGACAGCCCTTCTCTTGTCCACTCCACCATGGGCCTGGCTCCCTTGCAAGGTCCTGCACCAGGGTGCGTGCACCGGTGGCTGCAGCTCACCTCCTCCAGCCAGGCCTGGTTCCTGGCCTTCATGAGCTCCTCCTCAGCCTGGCCGCGCTCACTGAGCGCTGCTGCCTTCACACGGCTCAGCTCCTGCACCGTGGATGGCCATCTGTTAGCTTGTCCTGCCCCTGACCCAGGATCCCTTTTGGGACACACGGTAGCCAAGTTGGGAAGATGCCCCTCTATCAGGTTCCCAAGGGCCACGAGGCTGCCCTCCTTTACTGGACAGGAATTCCATGGCACAGGGAGCCTGAATGCTACCCAAGCCTCTCTGGCCTCTTGGGGACCCTAATGGGCAGATCTCCAACGTGAGACCCGATAAGGCTCAGAGGAAGAAGGTATGTTCCAGGGTCCTGAGGCTGGGAACACCAGGTGCTGCCACCCCTGGGTCACCCAGGGCCAGAGCTTGGTCCTCATCTCTGTGGGCTCACCTCCTCCAGGGACAGCCGCAGGGCCTCCAGCCTGTGCACCCTCTCCTGCATAGCCTTCTGGCTCTCCTCTAGATGGCGGGTCATGCACTCCACCTACCCCAGTGTATGAATCAGTCAGACAGGCAGAGACTTCCCCAGCTCTCCCACTGTGGAATCCCCACCCTGGAAGGCAGGCATCTCTTGGGAAAGGGCTGCCCAAAGGGCCTGGCAGGAACCAAGGGAAGAAGGCATGGCTGAGCTCTAGCACCCCAGGACATCGCCTAATGAGGGGAGCCTGGGCACCTCTTTAGCTATAGATAGCACAGAGCAGCCTGTACTACACTTGCTGACCCAGGTTGCCTGCCAGCCCCAAAGGCGGGTCTGGGTCTGATACCCAGTCCACCTGATGAACAAGAAGCAACTGGAGGGTGGTGAGGGGACCCTGAGAAGGCATGCTTTGGAAACACCGAATCATGCTGAGGGCAGTCCGCAGGCACCACGGGGAGCTGGGACAGATGGCAGCACTAGGAAGGCACCTCCTTGGAGTGCAGCTTCTCAGAGTCCTCTAAGCTCTGCTGGGCCCTTCTCTTCTCCATGTCCAGGCGCTCTAGAGGCGCATTGGGGAACAGCAGGGCTCAGTCTTCCCTGGGGATGCTCCGTCCCTGGGGCTCCCAGTCCCCCCAGTGGCAAGTCTGCCCATGCCCACCCTCAGCCTGGACAGCTCGCATCCTTAGCTCAGCCGATGTATGGGTCAGCTCCTGCCTTATCAGAAACAGCTGCTCCTGCTGAGACTTCACCTTCTGCTCCAACTCATCCACCTGGAAAACAGGCTGAATGAGAGGAAGCTGCGCCAGACTGCTGCCCCCGCCCTGGCACCCTGGGTAGCTGCTCTATGCCGCTCCTACCTGGTTTCGAAGCAGCAGGTTCTTTTCATTGGTGGCCGACAAGTCCCTGAGGAGCTTAGATTCCCGCTCTGCAGCTTCCTGAGTGAGATGGCCACTTCTTGTCACCCTGATGCCCCACACCCCAACTGCCCACTTGACCGTTTACAGCCCTGTCCCCACCTGCTGTCCCAGTCTATGTTCCTGCTCTGCCGTGGCCAGCAGCTCCCCCAGGTCCTGGGCCTTCTGATCAGACAGAGCCAGTGTGGCCTCAGTCATCTGCAGCCTGCAAAGAGGAAAGGCCAGCCCTCCACAGCTCCTCCAGGGGTGTGACATTCCAACTCCTGCCAGCCCCCTATCCAAATGCTAGCCAGTGCTCCTCTCCTGGAGAAAGCCTTCCCGGGTCACTGCCCACCTCTGCCTGTATACCCTGTGCCTTGTGGCCACACCTCCAGTCTCCATGGGGCTCTGACAACTCCCCCACAATGCTTACTTGGCCTTGAGGGCTTTGATGATGGAATGCCTCTCGTTCAGGGCTTCCTGAAGCTGCCCCACACGCACTGCCACTGCCCTGTGGTCAGAGAGGAGAGTCCAGGAAACCCAAGCCCTAGAGCTGGTCCAGGGCCCACCAGCCCTTGACCATAGGTGTCATGCATCAGGGTCTACAGCACATAGGCACTGAGCCGGGCAAGCATGCTGTACCTGCCTTAACCATTTAGCTGCCTCTTTGGGAAGCCCATCTATGACCATTCCCAAACAGGGACAGACAAGGCCCACCCTCGACTGCAACCCTACCTCCTACAGCCCTGGACCCATTTACCGGCTGCTCTTGGCCATCTCTTCTCGCTGCTTATCAATTGTCTCCATCAAATTCACAAACTGGAAACAGAAACAGCCAAAGCCCTGTCAGGTCCAGAGGTTATCCATCCTGCCCTGGTCAGCAAAAGAAGGCAGGCTCCCAACACAGCCAGGCAGCAAAAGACTTAGCCTCCCTTGGTAACACTGTGTCATTCAAAGTGAGGTGGTCCCTACAGAGGAAGGCTGGAACACTGACTCTCAGGTCAGGCCAGGGGCCACCCTGGCCCTGGATCTCAGCAGCTGAGAGGGTCTGGGCGAAGGGAAGATGAATAGGCTTTGGGGGTGAGAGAGGGAGAAGGCAGCCAGACCCTGCATCCACAGCAGCCAAGGTAGGCTAGGAGCAGCTCCAAGGTCTGTGAGGATGTCGTGCTTACCTGCTTGGACTTCTCCTCCTGGAGGTGCTGGACCTCCTTGGTAAGGATGTGAGTCCGGGCCTGGTTCTCCTGGAAGACAGTATGCTGGTCCTGGTTATGGTCCACAGCTTGTTCTGTTGGAGACCGAGGAGACTGGGTCAGGGCTGCTTAGCCTCTGGTGCCCAACAGCCAGCACTATTCTGCATGGCTGCATGGGAAGCTGGTCATTTAAGAACTAACCATTTCCCCCACCAAGTCTGGATCCTCCCCCCACCAACCTCCAAGGCACTAACAGGTGAAGGGCTTCAGTGGGGTAGGGGCTGAATGCAAAAGGGGCAGTTCGTGTGGGGATCTTCACACTCATCAGGGGAGGGCTTCTCTATCACAAGGGATGTGAACCATCCTATGGCCTCTGTCCTCTACCCCAAAGGTTAAGGACTGCTGCATGACTTTAAGAGGTAAACGGGTTCTGGAAAGACCCAGGTGGTTGCAATCAAAAGCAATTATAACAGCCTGGCTGCACTGAGGTTAGGACTGGGGATAGCAAGAAGTTGGAGATGACAAAAGGGCCAGGCCCCACAGCACAGTGGTGTGGAAGAGGCTGGGGTCTTGGCCCAAGCTCTCCCTTTAGTGGCTGGCACTGTGGGACAGATGAGGAGCCTTGGGTGTGAATCTGCTAGGCCTGAGGCCACAGTGTCATCTATAGGGATTCAGGGGTCACCAGAGGCAGGGGAATGTGGAAGCTCTAGCTCTGGCAGAAGCAGCATAGGCCAGGCATCCTCACACCCACGCATGCACAGCCACAAACTTAAGGGTGGCCAGGAGCCAGTTGCCAAGAAGCTGTGTCCTGGGCTACCTCAGGTATCAGCACAGCCACCGAGGGCAAGGGCTGAAGCCACATATGGCCTCAGCCTTCCCATCTGAGATGAGTTATTCCCCCTTCTACACAGTTCCTAAAAACTGAGCAAACACAAGCAAAGCCCACCAGCAGGCAGCACTGGGCAGCAAGTAGCCAGCCTAGGTGTGGCTGTTTGCCTTGAACTCTCTCCCCTCTTTCTCTTGGCACTTATCTAGATGAGGCTACTCGTACAATGAGCTTACTTGTCCTAAGACCTGAACTATCCCCCACCCTTGCTGAACAGAGCTCTATCAAAGGGCTTCAGGCCTCCCTTCCGAATGTGAGCAGCTAGCAACCCCATGCACCCATACCCACGGCTCTGAGGACATCACTGGGGACACTGTTCCCAGCCAGGTCCAGCCTCCATAGGGTTCTGTTGCTGAGTAGACAATTCACCAGGGACCTGCCTCCCAGGAGGCCAATGTTATTCCAGCGCAAGTCTAGAAAGAAACCTGTTGTCACTAGACAGAAGGCACCTGTCAGGTAGCTGACCTAGCTATGTTTCCTTTGTGACAGCTGCCAACAAAACAGGCTCCCAGGCCAGCCCCTCTCGAAGCAAAGGGACAAAGGAGCAATGAATATAGTTCAGTGCCCCAGCTCCCCACCCTCCAGTTAGGTGGGAATGCAGGAGGCCTCACCCAACTGCTGGAGGGTGGTATTGCCCTGTAGGGCCAGGGCCAGCTCCTCTGCACCTTTGTGACTGATCTGGTTGTTTCGGAGGTCCAGCTGCCGCAGGGCACTATTGGCTGCCAGGGCCCTACAGAAGGTGGCAAAGGCATCTTCCCATGTGCCCAGGTTGTTCCATTCCAGGGTGAGGCTGCAGTAAGGGTGGAGACAAGAGTGCTTGGCCTAGCAGGGTACCCTGCTCCATGGGGTCCAGGGCTTCTGTGGCAGGGGGAGGGAGGGTTCAGGGGTGTCTGGCAGAGGGTGGAGCCTCCTGATTTCCACCCACCTACTCCCACCAGGCATGTAGAACACAACTGGCCTAAAGGAACAAACAGGCCACAAGACCATGTTCTCTGGGGCCAGCCTTGAGCCACAGAGGGCTGGGAAGCACTGTAGGTCTGGGACCATAGCCTACCTCTGAATGGACTGGTTCTGTCGGAGGAGTTTTCCCAGAGCCTCAGCCCCTGCAGCCCGAAGGTTATTGCCCTGGATACAAAATGGCCTGGCTAGTCATTCCTGTTATCCTGGCTGGGCTTTGAATAACACATGTGTGCTCCACGAGGCCCTGGTAGTAGACAAGGCCAGGGAGGCAAGCTCTTGGCACAGGTGTGCTCGTCTTAGTTTTTGTGATTTTAGTGGGTGTCCTGAGACCAGTCTGTGTTTACCTGAACACGCTGCCCTCGAAACATACACATAAACGAGACAAAGGGCAATGCAGAGGCCCTGGGACCCTGTGTAACCTCCTTTACTGCCTAGAGAACAGGTCTGCTCACCTTCAGATCCAGAAGCCGGATGACAGTGTTGGCACAAAGCCCTTGAAGCAGCAGTGTGGCCCCTGAATAAGGATGTGTGTGTGGTTACTCTCTGCCTCTGTGCTCTAGGCCCACCCTGGGGACCCACTGCAGGCCAGCTCCCAGAGGGACAACTGTCCAGCTGGCCCCACTGGTCTGTGTTCACAATGGAAACGACTTTCCCACTCAGTTATTTGAAACATCTGCGGCCGTGCCAAGGACAGAACCAGCTGCTGTGACCTCTCTTGTGCCTGAACCCTCAAACTACAAATCAGGGGATGTTAGGGTTTCTCTTTCCTTATAGAGAAACTGCTCCTCATGCCTAGCTTTTTGGGGACACTACTGCCACTAGTACAGAAAGAGGGGAGGAAGCAATCAGATGGCACAGAATTCCTGCTGGCAGCTTGGAAGGCCAAACAAAGTCAGAGCATTCACTCTCAGGCCAGCCCCAAACAAAGGCCCGAGCCCCAGCCTAGAGCTGCAGAGGCGCCCTCATGCCCACCTTCCTCGCTCAGCATGCAGTCGCTGAGGACCAGCTCCGACCATACTGTCTGGTTCTGCAGCAGCTTGCCCAAGGCCCTACAGGTGTCCACCGTCAGACTCTGCCCGGCCAGGTCCAGTCGGCCCTGCGGGGCCTGGTGCAGCTGCCGCAGGACCGCCTCCTGCGGCTCGGCCCCGCTCTCTTTGCACAGGTGGCTGTAAAACCGCCGGAGCTCCTCCATGTTCCCGAGTGCAGGTGACCTCGCCCGCATGATCCTAGAGACAGGCCTCGCGTGTGCCGGTCCTCCCCGGGGGAACTTCCTCGGGTCCCCGGCAGAGGCGGGCAGAACTGGGGTCGGAGGCAGACGGGGGCGAGGGACGCAGGCCTTAACGGAGGACCTAGGAAGGCAGAATGGGAGGGCGGTGGGGCTGCTGCAGGAGGAGGCGGGCCCGAGCGTCACGGAAGGCCAAGAAGCGGGGACCGCTGGCCTGGACCAGGGGCCGCGTCGCACTGCCGCGAGCTAGCCCAGTGCTCGCGCCGCGGTCCCTGCCCGCAGCCACCGCGCTCTCCGAGGCTCCGCGCGCCTCAGTATCCAGGAAGAGCGGGGAGCGCTGGGAAAGGCGACGGGAACTCTATGTCCCAGAAGGCGTTGCAGGACTAGCCGCGGACCAATGAGAGGGAAGGGGGGAGCACGCGCCGGACCGCAAGCGGGAGTACAGAGAGAGCGCTTCACAGCTCGTTGGATGGGGGACCCCGGAGAGAGGCGGTCTCCGGAGGGCGCGCTCTGGGTCATTGGCTGAGAGCTCAGGGCGGGACTCCCGAATGTTGGTCTCCGTGCTTATTGGCTGGGGCTGGAGGCGTGGCAACGGGATCCCGCGTTCCATACTCATTGGCTGGGATACAGGGGTGGAGCTACGCGGAGCGCGCGCGGAGACAGCGGTGATGGAGGGAGCCAGCGCGGGCTTCCGGAAGGTGAGGGTTGGCGACGGGCGCTAGGTGGGTGCGGACCGTGCAGTCCTCACGTGACGCCGGTGCGTGCCCTAAGCCAGCCACGCGCTGGTTGCCCATACCTCCAGGGGCGGGATCCCGCTGCCTGGAAGTGCACGGGCAGGGCAGCTGGGACTGCGGCCGGACCGAGGCGGTCTGTAGAGTCTGACCGGCCGCGAAGACACAGAATCCTTAGGCTCGCCCACACGGCCGGCACTGCCAATCAGGGTCGGGGGCGTGGCTCAAGGTCCGACCTTCTCTGCCCCGCCGCGGACGTGTCCATACCCCGGGCAGCCCGCGTCATTTTGCCCTTCGCCGGAGGGTTAGGAGGCCCGAGCGTCTTTCACGTCCGGACAGCAGAAGGGCCTCGGCCGCTGGGGGGAGGTCGCGCTGCGGCCGTCTCAGAGGCACGCGTGGTCACCGATGGCGGAGGAAAGGCCTGGGGGAGGGGCGCAGACCAAGCTGGCCTGGATGGTCCAAGCGCCGAGGGCCCTGGCTCGAGCTGATTGAGGGTGACAGAAGGGAGAGGCGTGCAGACCTGGCCGAAGCCTGCTCTGCGCGAACGGGAAGTTGGCGCGTCCCAGGCTCTTCCCCGAGGCCACTTCCACTTGGAGTCACTTCCAGAGCTGTCGTCTAACCCCGTTTTGGCCGGTTCTCTGGAGTTCTGAGGTCTGAGCAGCGCGGCGGGAGTCCCGTAGCAGGTCGGGTTCTCTGCCGTCTGCTGCCTTCCTCACCGCGCGAGGTAAGGATGCCCAGCAGGTGGCGCTCCGCCCCCGGGGTTGTTGACAGACCCTCCCGACCCACCGCCGCCAGGAAGTTCTTCACCTGCATCTCCAGATTCCATCAGGCATCCACTCCCTCCAGCCTACGAACCCCTGCCCGACACCCGTATGGCTGGCGCCAGTGAGCTCCCCTTTCACTGTCTGGGCGCCTGGCTGCCCAGTGCTGCTGCCCCCTTTCCCTCTCATCTTCTCTGCCCTGGGCTACCTTGAGTGGTTTCTCTTGGATCCTCAAGCTGCACACAGACTCCTTCCTTGTCCTTATCCTCTCTCCTTGAGAGGTCCCACAGCTAGGCCTGGCTCTGCAGCCTCCCTGGAGACCCAGCAGCCAGCATCTTTCCAAAAGCCAGCCCTCTTGCTTTACTCAAACCTGGAAACAACTCTCACTTTCCCACCGAGGGAAGCCAAGCAAGCCATCGCCCTCTGTCCGGCTCTCCCACCAGGTCACCTCCTACAGGACAGTGCTCTTTAGTGCCATGGACACAGCAGGACAAAGCTGATGCAAGCTAGGCAGTATTAGGGGCAGACCTTCAGAGGTCAGCCATCCTCTGACCTTCTCCCAGGGAGAGCAGGAAGCAGTGGGAACGGTCCCCTCTTCACCCCTCTCCTCTAACCCTCATTGCTCCCTGGAGCCCCAGGAAGCACAGGTAACTGGGGTGGCCCCTCCCCCCAACTTCTTGTCCCCTGCAGAGAGATTTCCCAGGTCCCTTCTTACCAACCCCTGCCATTGAGAGAGGCCTCAGGTGGCAGCGTCTCCAGCTGGAAGCCAGAATCTATCCAGAATCACCGGCCCTGATTCACAGCCCGCTGACACTGAGCCCTCCCTCCTATTAGGAGCTGGTGAGCAGACTGCTACACTTGCACTTCCGGGATGAGAAGACCAAAGGTGTGGGGGTTGGCAACTGGGTGGGAGGTGAGGACTGGAGGTGTGGGACCCTTCTAACTTCCTCTTCCCCTGCAGTCAGTGGGGACGCCCTGCAGCTTATGGCGGAGCTACTGAGGATCTTTGTTGTGGGTGAGCCCAGGGCCTGCAACCACCAGAGCACTTGAGATTGCTTGTTCTGTCTTTCGGTGGGAAAACTAAATTTTTCTGTTTCCCAGAGTACCTGAGTTCAGTACTCTGAGAAGCTGCTGCGGGGTGGTGTGGGGCAGAGTTAAAGCCTCCAGCTCCCTCTACCTTGCTTCCCTGGGTCACATCAGAAGCGGCTGTCCGTGCAGTGCGGCAGGCCCAGGCAGAAGACATGGCCCTGGTGGATGTAGACCAGCTGGAGAAGGTGCTACCTCAGCTGGTATGTGGATGTGAGATGCAGGCTTGGCATCCACCTGCAATGGCCTGGAGGGCACTGGGCCAGTCACTCTGAGTATCCTTTTCCTCCACAGCTCCTGGACTTCTAGGGGTATCCACGCAGGAAGCCAATACTCCTCTGCAAGCCTGTGTGTCTCCCGTGGCCTGAAGGGTCTGTAGTAGATCCATACCAACACTGACACCTGGTCTCAGTATTGTCCTGTAGTCCCTGAAGGATGACAAGATCCTCACAGCTGCTTCCCTTCCTAGTATTCTCTGGGGCTCACAGGCCCCTGGGGACAGTCCCTGGGGGTCCTAGAGAGGCAGGTGCAGGGGGGAAGGGGACTCCTCTGCCTCCTGGCCACAGTCACCCTAGGTAGCTCATGTGTTTTACAAACTAACCGGCTGCCTTAGCACCCCAACATCAAAGCTGGTGTGTAGCTTTTTAGCCACCTGATACTTCCTGAGCTATAACTTTATCCTCACAAAGTAACATCAATAAATTAACATCTGTCTCTCCCAACTTTGGCTTTGTTACCATTAACCAACCAAAGTCAGCTTGCTTCAAACCTCACCCCATGCTCTCTTCCACCTATAGTATATTGGTAGGATACAAGCAGAACTCTGAAAGGGCTGGGTGACAAGACATGTGTGGCCCCCTGCCTCCTGAGGAAACCAGAGCCCACACACAGATGGCTGGTTTGCCTGGGAAGTGTCATTCCTCCCTTGAGCCACAGTGGGTTAGGGTTAGGACCAGGACAGGGAGTGAAAACGGACAGGCAGGATCTGGGACCAGCTGCTGAGTCCTGTGCCTGCCTGGAGGCTGTGCTGAAATGAGGAGGGGCTTTCCTTCAGACCCGCTCAGTTGCCACGCCCCCTAACCTGGGAGCTCCACCCAAGTCTGGCAGCCCTGTGTCTGCTCAGGTATGCTTGATCCCAGCACTTTGCTGGGTGACCTGGATCCCCTCTCTGGGGCTCTGCAAGCTCCTGTCAGAGCCCAGGGCAGGGCCACTTAGCCCTGGGGTCAGGGCTCAGATTCTAGTAGCCACAGATGTCTTGGTCCCCACCACCCCCACCTGGGGAGGGTACAGTCAGGCTCCAGAACAGAAGGGACAATAGCAGCCTCCCGGGAGCTTCACAGCAGCTTTGGAGGACCTCAAATTAGCCTGAGGTTACAGCTTGCTTTGCCAAGGAGATCCTTCCTTTTATACTTCCATCTTCCTAGAAGGGGAATCAAATCAACCAGGTAGACGTGAGAAGCAGCCAGTGAGCCCAAGGCTCTGAGCTGCCAGACCTTTTGGAAGTAACTGAGCCCTTGCTAACAGGAACATGGACCACGCTGTAGTCTGGTCAGACTTCAGGACTGGGAAAGGTAGCTGAGGGTGAGAGCAGGTGGACCAAAGCCGAAGGGCCTTTTCTGCAGAAAGAACGACAGGAAGGAGGACCTTGAGTGTGTCTTTATTCCTGCTCAGGGTAGGGGTAGGGGTAGGGGGCTGTGGATGGCAGACAGACACCTCTGGGCCGGCAGCTTTCACCTCTTGCTGGCTGCAGCACAAACACACCAAGGTGACTATAGGCCCTAGGTTCCTGCCAGCGCCCCCAGCCCACCCAGCCAACTCATGGTAGGCACCTGGCAGCTTCAGCCACTTGGGCACCTTGTCCAAGCTCCTCTTCATGGGCTGGCCAGACCCTGGGATGGTCTCGGAGGCACCCACTGACCTCTCCTCAGTAGCTGGCTCAGACTCGAGGGGCACAGGGTCAGGGTCTAGCAGTGGTGGTAGGGTCCTGGCAGACCTGGACATGCATCTGGGGAAAGGCCAAGGTAGTAAGTACTCCCTAGGAAGCGTCCCCTCGCCCTCCTGAGCACTTACCTAGCCACCAGTTTGTCGGCTGCAGATGGGGAGATGGTACGTCCCAGCAGCCCAGACTCCAAGTAGACACCTGCAGAGACCCAAGCCAAGCTCAGCCACAGGAGTCCTCCCACTCACAGGCTCAGCTCCAAGAGGGGGTAGCTCAGAAAGGGGTGCCCCCGGGAGGCAGAGGCTGCACATCCCCCCAGACCTACATAAGGTTTCCCAATTGCCTTCGCAGGGCATCCAGCTTGGGGCATAGACTTGCTGGGGTGCAGGGCTCAGGAATGGCTGGCTGGGTCTACTCACCTGCTGGGTCCTCTGCTCCAAAGTGCACAAGGGCTGCAGGGAAGAGATTTGCCTGTAGGGAGGCAGAGGCCTCAGAGGGCAGGCAGGTGGACAGACTCACGAGGCCAGGGTCTTGGCCAGGGCCTTTCCTTAGGCAGTCTGCCCAGTTTGGACCACAGAGACCTCACCCATGGAACAGTGCCAAGCAGCAGTCAGGAGTCATGCCTCTCTTGTGTGTGAATGAACTCCCTTCACCTTCCTCTCTGTCTCCTACCCAGTATTAACTTTTGGGAGGTCAGAACTGGGCATGGTGGCATATCCTATAATCCCAGCACTCAGGAGGCTAAGGCAGAAGGATGTCTGAGTTTGAGGCCAGCCTGAGCTACATAATGAGTTTAAGGTGAACCTGAACTCCATAATGAGACCCTGTCTCAAAAAACAAAACTTTCAGGAGATCAGCCTCAAAGCCCACTGTCAACTCTAATGGGACTTCCTGCCCAACGGGTCTGAGACAGGAATAGATGGATAGGGTCAAGGATGAGGACACTGTGGAAGGGCAGCCTGCTGCTGTCCAGGAATGAGATGGAGGCCTGTGCCTCCCAATGACCATTCATACCCTCCCCTCCAGTGCTGCCCCCCAAACTTGGGGGTCTGTGAGTGCTAAATCTGTTGGGAGATGGGCACTTCCTGGAGGGCAGCCCCAGGCTCAAGGGAAGGGGCTGGCTCCCAGAGCCAACCTCCTTTGGGGTCCCAGTCTGAGATGTGCCTTGGAGAGAACACTAGCTAGGCCACAGATATCGCTACTGGGCTAGGCTAGGTCAGGCAGAGGTGGCCAGCAACTGCCTGGCCACCAACTCTTCAGTCACCAGAACCAGGACAAGGAATGTTTTGAAAACCCAAGTGTCACACCTGGTGTCAGCTTCCTCTGCCATGACTACCCAGAGGGGGCAGCAGTTTGGAGACGGGGCCCACTTACTTGGCCACAGGTTGGGGGGTCTGGCAAGAAGGGAGAACTGCTTCTCCACTGCCTGGGCACGTGGCTCTGAGGCTTCCCTGGCAGATGGCTAGACAGTGATGCAGCATCAGAGCCCCCCAATAACCTGGCATCACATTCCTCCCCTCCTCAGTACCCAGGGGAGGTGGGCATGGGCATGGCAGGTCTGGCTGATGTGGCCATACTTGGCACCACTGCGGACGCCAGCTCCTGGAAGGGACCACAGCTGCTGGCTGAGGGCTGAAAGCTGTTCAGCCCCAAGCTGCTGGGAGTGCCTCAGGCTATGGGGTGGGGGCTGGGGCGGGGATGTTAAAAGATTAATAAGAGCAAGCTTCAAAGGCTGGGACTAGGAACACTGAAACCTCAGCTCCAGCCCACAGCGAGGGACACAAACAAGGGCGGTGAACGCTTTGAAACCCAACTGTGAAGCCTGCATCAAAGCTCCTAAGCAGGGGCCTGGAGGAGACTGCCCTAGTGCCCCTGGAGGGGCCCTGGAAGTGAGCTAGGAAAGAAGCACAGCATGAGTCTCAGCTATGGCAGGCCCACCCTCTGTACCCAAAATGTGTGTCCCCACTGCACAGAACCTGGCCAGGGTTCACAGGTGGCTGTGGCCCTACTCTTCTCCGCCCCTGTCCGTCCTGCCCCGTGCTACATCTGCTCCCCATCTACTGCAGGCCATAGGGTCTCCCTCAGAAGCTACACAGGAGAGGGTTTACAACAGTGCTAGCATTCACTACAACCCCCTGCCTCAGGATCCCTTGCCTGACACTGCCTGAGAGGAGGAAGAGAGGATCAAGATAGGGAAGGGGCTCTGTCCCCACTGCTGGGTAGGGGCACTTGGCCAGTCGCTCAGCCCATCCCCACATGCCTGTGCCTAGCCTCCAAGGGACAGTTCACACTCCTGTAATGAGGGGACAGACGCGGCAAGAGCTGCAGAGTGGGTGGTGTCTAGGCTGGCCAGTTTCCAGGGAGGCCTACGGGCCCCCAAAATGAGCCTCAAGTCCCACTACACCTTCCTCTCCCACCACGGAAACCCCAGTTGGGCTCCTGAGGATGGCATAAGGTAGGTATCCACCCTCTCCGGGATCTGAGGAACTCCCCTACCTTGCCTCATACCACAAGAACCACACTGCCACCTTCTCCTCCAGAGGATCACACAGCCACACAGGAGAGAAAGACTGCCTCCTGGGGGGTGTGTGTGCCCCTCCCATTCTGAAGACACCCAGGTGCGGCCTGGGTCAGACCTGCTCAGGGGGGGCCAAGGCCAGGGCCAGGGCCAGGGCGAGGCACCCTTCCCCTAACAAGGGAGAGCAGCTGTGCATTCCAAGGCCAGGGGACATAGAAACTCCCTACTGAGAGGCTCATTTGTCCCTCATGGGCTGAGGCCCTGCACTGGAGTCCAGTCTCACTGCATTCAGGCTGGGGGACAAACCAGGACGCTGGCATGGTCCAGTCCTGCCAGCAAGCTGGGGGCCCACCTCTGCCCCTCACCTTGGGGCACCCGGTAGGGGAAGCCTAGGGGCACAGGCCCTAAGGACCTGAGGAAGGACCTTTCCTCAGACTGAAGCCCTGCAGGTGCCTTCTGAACCAGGCCTCCCTGCCTCCCCTCAGTACCCACCTGAAGCCCTGTACATGGGCTTTGGTCTCTGGTGTCCCCATCAAATGTGGGACAAATAAAAGACCACCCTGGCCAAAAGAAGGGGTTCCATGCCTGCTCATTTGAAGCTCAGCAGACTACTCCTGAGGCCAAGCACTGACTATGGGACTCCAGAACCTGGCCCAGTCCCACCTGCTAACCCTAGCTGAGAAGGGTGGGGACAGACAAACTTCATACCACCTGCCTTGGCCTCGGGGACAATGCAAGGTGGCAGACCCCAGAACACACATCGAGGGCAAGAGAGGTGAGCCCTCCCCATGCTGCAGGGGCTGCCATGGGTAAAGTAGGACCAGGACTCCAGGTCTCAGCCCCACTCCAGCTGGCCCAACTTTCAGCTGAGGCAGAGGGGTCCAGGTGTGAGGTAGCTGGTGGGGGCTGGGATGGGCACGGCTAGGACCCCAGGACTGGGGGTGGGGGCCAGGAAGGTTTGAAGCAGGGGCTTGAGCCGTCTGTTCCCATGTTCTCCTGGTCCTGTCCTCATTCCTGACTGCCCCCACCGGCCCTCCCAGAAAACCACTGCTCTCTTGTCCAATGCAGAACCACACATCCCCCACACCATCACTCGCTGAAACAGGCCAGCCCGGACACCCCTGAGCGACAGGCAGCCAGAGCACAGCCCTGACAGACATGAAAGCTCAGCTTGCCAGCCCACTGCTGCTGCACTCGCCTGGGGGTGGGGGTGGGGGGCTTCCTTCCCTCCGCCTTGCCAGCTCGGATGGCAGCAGGCTCCAGGCCGAGCTGACAGATGAAAGGAGACGGCTGCTGGGGGCAGGGGCACAGTGTCACCAGGAATCAGGGCTGACTGGACAAGGCACCCCAGGGCCTCCTAGCTGGGAGCAGGGGGCTGGCCCTCCATTCCAAATCATCTTCCAAACTCAATGTTTATCAACAGGCTGGCCAGCAGGGCAGAGAGAAGTGAAGATGGAGCAGAGCCCAGGCACCTGGGGGGTCGCAGGCTGCCCTTGCCCCCACCCCCACCCTCTCTCCTCATTGTCCCTGGTGAGCTTCCAGCTGATCTTCTGCTGCCTGCCTGCTCCAGGCCCCATCTCACCCCAATGGTGGTGGCTCCAGGGAACCAGCACACTGTTACCCCCAACTCAGACCTCTGCGGAGGCCTCTGGCCGCCTCTGTTGTTAATTAAAATATCTGAAGCCACTTTGAAGAGGAAACCATTAGGCCTGAGGGGTGGGGAGGTCTCAGCTGCTCTCCCAGCGGGGAAAGGACAGGACATTCATCCCTCCTGGCTCTGGGAGGAGCAGGCGGGACCTGGGATCAGAGCTCTCAGAACCTCAAGGGCCTGTCAGGAAAGAATGGGGCCAACAGAGGCATTTCCAGCAGAGGCCAGGGTGTCCAGGGGAAAGGCTGAGCTCAGGAGACTGTACAGGAAGCAGCAACTCCCAGCCCAGGGCCAGTCCCCCTAGGCAGCGACCTGCAGTGAGGACACCGACCCTCCCGGGGCTCCCATCAGCTCTGTGCCAGGCCTGCCTGGGCCCCTTCCTCCCCTAGAAGCCAGGCAAGGGGCTGGCGTTACTCAGCAGCCCAGGGCCAGGACCTCTCAGCAGCCCCAGCTCAGGACTGAGGCTAGCTAGCAGGGCAGGCCCATCCCCACCCAGGGCCAGGCAGGAAGCGGAGGAGGCTAGAAAACCCTGTCAGAAACAACTTCAGAGGCTGCAGCTCCCTCTGTATTCACCGGCTCTCAAAGGCTTTATTACCTGCCACAGCGCCTGCCAGGGTGCTCCTTCCCAACCGCAGACCTCACCCAGCATGGCACCCTGCCCTCTTGGCATGCCCCTGCCCCAGTGGCACCCCCAATGAGGCCTTGAGTACCTGAAAGAGAGTCAGCTTTGGGTCGTCCAGGACTGTTTTGGGAGGTGTGATGACTGCAGGAGGGGAGAAGGTGCATCTTGTTAGGAAGCCAGCTGTCCTCCACAACCCCAGAGAAGATGGGTCTCAGGCAGGGCATCTCTGAAGAGCCTCTCTTCCTCTGCTGCTACAGAAACCTGGTGGGGGCTCAGAGGGACCCCCTTACCACCCAGATGCCTTCCAGAGGCCTCGGGTCCTTCTCTGCAACTTGAGCCACGGGATGAGGGGAAAGGCAGGGCTGGGGAGCAGGACTCAGAAACAGAGGGGCCTGAGACTGCCTCCCACCTCTGGCTCCTCCCCTTGCTCTAGTCCGTTTGACACTGATCAGGGCCTGGGGCTGGAGAGCTGGAGCAAACTACATTTCTACAGAAAGACAACTAGACCAGAGGTGGTGCTGAGCCTCCCGGCAAACCCTGGACCAGGGACGGGGAGACCAGGATGGAACTGAGGCAGGCCCAGGAGGGACTCACACAGGTAGAAGGACAGCTCAGAATTCTCCAGGTGGCTCCGCACAAAGTCTCGCAAGTCCCCCACTGCAGAGGAGAGAAGATGAGCAGAAGGCTTTGCAAGACAGGCCCAGGCCACTTGCTTCCAGGCCTGCCTTCCCATCCCTACCACCCAGGGTCCTGCTGGCCTGGGCACCACAAAAGCAACCTAGGGACAGCAACCTCAAATTTAGCTCCCTCCCTTTCTACAGAGGCTAAATCCCAGGGTTGAGAATTCGACTTGGTCCCTTCCACAGACCCCTTGATGCTCAGCCTGGCTGGCCAAGTGTGCAGGCTGCCACCAGGACCCCCACCCAGGAGAGACCTGCCCCCAACAAGTTGGGTACCTATGCTGGCCCAGAGTGTCCCAAGTCTATCACTTGCCTACCAACTTGAGCTCTGCTGAGGAAGAGCTGCACAGCCCCGGGCTGCCTTACCCAGTTGTGTCCAGACAGGTTCCAGAGGCCCACCTTGGACTGGGGACCTTGCCACCTGTGTCCTCTGGGTGCTGCCCACCCACTCATGCCCAGAAGAGGCAACTGCACAGAGTACCCAGGACCATGGCTCCCTGGGATGGAATGGAGGCCCTGCAGTAAGAGCTATGGCCATGCCTGGCCCCATCTGACACTGTGAACCCAGAGCTTCTGAATATTCCTCAAAGAGGAAAGCAGCCTACAACTGCCTAGTCTCCCTAGTGCCGGAAGGCCAAACAGCCGGGCCTGTGGCCTGAAAGGAGGGAATCCCGAAGGGCCCAGTGAGCCTCCTACCGCAACCCCACCCTGACCACTGGGCCGCTTACCTGTCTCACTGGGGTGGAAAAAGCCCTGCAGCATGTATCGGTCAGGGAATAGGACCCTCAGGGCCACCTAGGTCAGGATGAACAAAGTGGTCAGGAGGGATTGCCAAAGCTGATCCCGGCGCATGGAGGGGCCTCACCACTTAGCCACTCTCCCAGCCTGGCCATGCCCCCATGCCTCATCAGAGCTGGGTGGGGGACAGGCCAGTCCAGCACTCAAGTGTGCATACACGCCTTCTAGAAGCACACTGACATCTGCTTCTAAATCGGCTGAAACTCTCAGCATAGGACCGGGATGCAGCTCAGTGATGGAATACATGCCTAGCATGGAAGAGACCCTAGGTTCAAGCCCCAGTACCACAAAAAAGTGTTTTTTCCCATTACAAAATGTTAAGGGGATCAACTGGTTAATGAAGGAAGCTGGCTGCATGGGCCTCTCCTCCAACATCTGGGAGACATCTGTGAGTGGTCAGTGGCACCAGGTGCTCAGTCATGGCCACATGCTGTAGTGTGTTCCCACATGGGAGCCACAGGAGCCCCCCCCCACACAGCCTCCCCCATACCTTTGGGTAGCGCTGTAGCTTCTCCTTCATCTGAGCCTCCCTGAAGGCCTGGGTCACCAGGGGTGCTTCCTCCAGGCGCTTCCTGTGGTGGGAGGAGGAAAAGGGTCAGGTCTCCCTCAGGGCTCTCACAGGAAGGGACCAGGAGGTGCTGCTGAGGGCGTGGGTGTTGGGGAACCTGGACAAGGGCCCACACATGCAGGGAGGGCAAACCATGGCAGGGGGCACCCACCGCTCACTCCTGAGCTGAGCCAGGCGTCTCCTCACATCATCCACAGTCACCTCAAAGAATTCATCAGGCAGCTCTGCTGGCCAGGCTTCAAGCTGGTCCTCTAGGTCAGGGTGGCACACCACAGGGTCTCGGTCCATGGGCTGGGGGCAGAAGGCCTCAGCTGACTTGGGATTCCTGGGGGTTTCATCCCTGACATGCAGACTGATCCTAGCTGACCCCTCCCCAGCCCAGATGCCTACACAGGACCCCCCAGCTGAGCCTGTCCAGAGCTGGAACCCCCAACCAGCCTGTTAAGCACCCAATATGGAGACTCTTGCTCACTAGCAGAGACCAAGACCCTGAAGGCTGGCTCAGGCCAGGATGGGCACCAGTGCTATTTAGGGGCACTTGGGGAGTGGGTGAATGCCAATTTAAGACAGCTCCCCCGCATACTTTCTGCCTAAATGGGGGAACCCCAAAATCAGGGAACCAACCTGGGGAACAGCGTTCCTGTTCCAGGCCACGTCAGGGGCTCCATGGAGGGGAGAGGCAGCAACAGCCACCAAATTAGAGTGTTGGCAAAAACCCCAGCCTCCTCCCCCCACTGCCCTCTCAGCCACAGCCCATGGCCGCGTTGACTCCATCTCTCCCTCCCTTGGGGAGCAAGCTGGCCCTCCCTCTGCCCACCATGGGGACAGAGGAAGGGACAGCGCCACTCTTAATTGGCATCAATGGCAGTGAAAATTACAAGGCAGGCCCGCTTTGTGTGTAGTGTCCGGGAGGGTGGGACAGCGCCTCAGTGCTGAGGCTGCCCGGTGGAGCCAGCCTGACTGAGGTGCCCAGCTAGTCCTGTTCTCCAGCTTACAGACAGCAGAAGGCGGCAGGGGTGGACCTGCAGCCTAGGACCCCAGGCTTGGCTTCCTCTCTGCCCCTCAGCATCCCTCCTTTAGCCCCAACTCAGTTGGAGAATCCTATCCACATAGTTCCAGCCTGAGGCACACCTGTTTTAGGTGCTTCTGGGGCCATTCCAGCCACTGTCCCTGAAAACCTAGCACATGGCCAGCACGTCACACCTCCTCATGTGTTTCCAGTTAGGGAGTCCTCTGACTTTGAACACGGTCCTGGCAGAGTTGCTAGGAAGGGCCAGTGGAGGCCCAGGCAAGGGCCCACAGGTGGCTGACCAAGGCCTTGGGGGGCTGTCCTTTAGAAGCCACAACCACACAACAGCCGCCACCGCAGCAGTCTGCACCAAGGCTCTTTATAACAATCTGCCAGGCGCCAGGCTGCCCCATGCCACAGCGCCTGCATTCCAGCAGGGCCACGAGCTCGCCTGGGCTCCCAGGGGAGGGCAGGCAGACCATGGACACACCCTGAATCAGGAGCTGCTGTGTCTACAGGGGGCCAATTCAGGCTGGGAGTTGGAGGGTGGTGGTGTGGAGGGCAGGCTAGGATCCTGATACAGGCACAGCTCTGAGGCACTGGGCCTCAAAATCCTGAGTGAGGCTGTGTGGTGGCTTATGCCTATAATCCCAGCACTCAGGAGACTGAAGCAGGAAGATCGCTGTGAGTTCCAGGCCAGCCTGGGTTACATAGTGAGTTCAAGGCCAGCTTCAACTATATAGTGAGACCCTGTCTCAAACAAAAACCAAAAAAACTAAACACAAACAAAAATCACTGAGCAAAAGAGCAGGCTCTCTAGTGGCCAGTTCCAGACCCTACCTTGGGCATGTAAGTGTCCACACTAAGTCCCATTGAGCAGGTGGCATGCAATGGACAGCATCACACTGAATCTGACCACCCTGATAGGGCCTCTTCTCCCAGGACACAGCCATAGGGCAGAGGACAGTTAGCAAGGCCAGTCCCAAGGAGCACACGGTTAACTGGGCTTTCCTACAACTTCTTGGGCACAGCCTGGGGCCATGGAGGACAGCAGGTCACTGGCACATTCATACCCTGGGCAGTGCCAATGAGCAAGGCCTATAGTCCATGCCCCAATCCACTTCTGAGGTGGGGGGCACAGGGACCAGGAGCCTCCTGCTTCAAAACCCACAGGATCACTGAATTTCAGTTGGAAAATAAAGCTGACAAAACCCTCACTGTTTTGGACCCACCCCAGACCCCTGACGCTTCCTTCGTGGCAGCTCTGCTCTGCTCGAGAAGACTGTCAAACAGCACACAGAGCCCAGGGTCCCACCCAGGGCCCAGGGTAACAAGACAGATGGCTTTCCTGCCCCTCAAGGGCCCTGGCCAGGGGCCATCTGGAGCAGCTCTGCTGAATTTGAGGGTGGTAAAAGGCTTAGTCTGCATGAGCCTGCAGGGGGACCAGCCCTCCCAAGTCTGCCACAAGAACTGATGGCATAGGTGGCCAGGATGATGGTAAGTGTCACTGCCACTGAGCAGCATCAGGAGAAGCCAGAAAACTCACAGGGAGTAGAGAAGCACATCAGCCCCGGAGCCTCCCCAGGTTCCCCAGATGGCACCAGAGCAGGAGGGCACAGGGCAGGGAGGGTCCAAGGCAGGGCAGTCTCAGGCAGGAGGTCAGGTGGGCACAGCACTGTTCCAAGCCATACCCCAACCTTATCTACTCAGGACATCCTGACCAGCACCTGGTTCTCACTTGAGGTTCTCTTGGCCTCAAGAGCTATTTATTGTCTTACTTTTCTTGCTGCTGAGACAAAATACCCGAAACCCAAAGTTAAAAGAAGAAAGATTTATTTTGTAGCTCACAGTCTGTAGAGGTTTCAGTCCATAGTTGGCTGGCTCCAAGGCAAGGTAGCACAGCACAGGAGCATCACAGAGGAGAAAGCAGCAAAGTAGTGAAGCAGCAAGCAAAGCAACAGCAGAAAACAACAATAGCTGCCCTCCTTCTATCCCTTATATTCTATCCAGATACCTGCCCTCATACCCAAGATAGGGCAGCCTTAATCCCAGCATCGCACTCCAGGTGAATCAATCCCAGCATCACACTCTAAATCTAGCCACCTCCAAAAAGCCCCACCTATGACCAAGTGAGGGTTTGGGGGGCATCTAGATACAAGCCATAACAGCTGTGTTCACAGCTCCTGTCTAAGGACTTATGGAAAGAGTTTTGCACAGAGGACAGAGGCCTAGGGATGAGGCATCATCAGGGAAAGAGGAAGTGCACAGTGAGAGTCATGAGGACTAGCCAGACCTGCTGCCAGGAAAGGGCCCAGGACAGCCTGACCTCTGGAGACCAGAAGCCTGCCCAGAGGAAAAGAGGGGCTGGTCTATGTCCCTCTGCAGAGGAGACATCCTAGAGCCCAATGAAGGACAGAGGTGCAGGAGACAAGCTCAAAGGAACACACACCTGTCTGCTTTTGGTGAGAAAGGCTTTATTTCCATACAGCCCATGGCTCCAGGGTGGTAAAAGCACTCCTGGTGGCTTCAGAGAGGTACCCAGAGGTGAGCACCCAAGCTGCCAGGCTCTAGAGGCCGGAAGTGGTACTGAGCTTTTTGAAGCTTGGGAGCGCAGGCTGGCTCTCCAGCAGGTCACATGGATGGGTCAAGCAGAACCCACAGGGCCCTTCAGATCCTTCTCCAGAACCATGACAGCCTCCACTTTGTCCAGGGTTTCAGCAACCCATCTTTTTTTTTTTTTTTTTTTTTTGAGACAGGGTCTTGTTACATAGCCCAAACTGGCCTTGAATTCACAGCACTCCTGCCTCAGCCTCCCAAATGCTGGGATTATGGGTGTGCATCACTACACTGGCTCACCAATCCATTGTGAGGCAGCTTCTACAGCTCCTGGAATAGGAGGACACAGACACTAGTTTTTTATTTTCAAAAGACACTCAGGGCTCTTGTATCATCACCTTGTGGAAGGACGGACCTTCCACCATCTTGTGGAAGGAGCGACCCTGACCCTCCAGAGCCACATCACCAGGGTCAAGACAGAAGCCAGGGAGAGACAGACAGAGGAGAGTCACAGGGACACAGTGACCAGGCTGGCCCAATTTTTTATTCTGAAAAACAAAGACTAAACAAGGAAGTTGGCAAGTGCCACCACTCTCCCTCCTCTGCACACACATGTACCTGCCCATATCCCGTGCAACCCCTAGAGTACCGCAGTGTTTGCTGGGAACAAGGGACCCTGCAGTCCAGAGCTCATCTGCTGCAGTCCAGAGCTTGTCAGCGTAATGCCCAGGGCTCTCTGCACTGGTGCCACAGTGCACACAGCCCATCCTGGAATGTCCTCTTGTCCACCAGTAACTGAACAGTTCTCACATGAAGCTGTCTCACTGGCGACCACATTCTGCCGCTGCCACCCTCCCTACTTCCTGGGGCATCTCATGGCCAGCAAGAAGCTGATCCAAACCCCACCTTCAGAATGGCTTCCACACCCATGCTTGCAGCAAGGGGAGGCCACAGGTCCAAGTGGCAGCACCTGAATGCTTTAAGGAGGGCCAAGGAGATGGAACCTAGAAACTTCTCAGGCTCCTGAAAGGTGGCCGCCAAGGGTCAAGTCTCCAGCTCAGCCCCAGAGGCTGCCCAAGGAACCCTACCACCTCTACTCTTTGAAGCTGTGGGGCCTGGGTCTCTGAGCATGCTCAGCCTCCAAGGATACAGCCTCCCTTCTATCCTGAAGACACGCTTCCCCCTAGAACCCTTGTGCCAGCAAGAGCCAAAGGCCCAGTGCCTCCTGAGTGCAGAAAGAGCTGGGGCCAGGGTAGAGGCAGGCAGACCAGGGGATCCACCCAGAATGGACACCGGGGACACAATTTTTTGAGACAGGATCTCATTATGTAGTTCAAGCTGGCCTCAAACTCACAACAATCCTCCTGCCTCAGTCTCCTAACTGCTGGAATTACAGGTGTGTACCACATCTGGCTGGGGGCACATTCTGAGGCTTATGTGTGCTGGACTCCCTAAATCCTCCAAATATGCTCCCAGGATGACTGCCACATGAGAGATGAGGAAACTGAAGCACAGAATGCCTGAGGGGCAGCTGCCCTTGGAGGGAGGACTCTCTAAGGGTGGGGTGCATCACTGCTGTCCACTGGGCTCCGAGACTCAACCTTGGCATGAAATCCACTTTGTTGAAGCCCTGTCCAGGGGGTCCTTTTCCTGTAAACACAGGGCCCTGGCAAAGACTTTCAGGTCATGGCCTTGAGCAGGCTGTGCAGACAGAGGGACATGTGGAAACCAGAAAGGAGGTACAGGGGCAGGAGAAAGACCAGGTTGGGGAGCCAAGCAAGCAGAGGCGGCAGCCCTCAGTGGTCTGAAAACTCTGTAACTCCTTTTTTTTTTTGGTGCTGGGGATTGAACTCAGGGCCTTGTGCTTACGAGGCATTCACTCTAACCACTGAGCTAGATCCCCAGCCCAACTCTGTAACTCTTGACCTCCAACCAGCCCAGAACCAGGCATAAAAGGCCATGTCTAGCCCAAAGGTAGACAGGGCTGAAGCTACCATAGGGCCAGGTGCAGAGTCAATGACACCCCAGCAGCGAGACCCCAAGGCTAGCCATGAAGAGGTCCATGACCACAGGGGGTCTGCACTCACCAGAAGTGGCCCTGCAGCTGGGTGTGATGATGCACGCCTGTAATCCCAGCACTCAAGAGACTGAGGCAAGAGGATCACCTAGAGAGACCAACCTGGTCTACATAGTTCAAGGCCAGCCTAAATTATACATATAGCAAGACCCTGTTTCAAAGAACCAAAACGAAGCACTAAAGAAGTGGCCCTGGGGTTGGGGATTTAGCTCAGTGGTTAGAGTGCTTGCCTTCCAAGCACAAGGCCCTAAGTTCGATCCCGGCACCAAAAAAAAAAAAAAAAAAAAGAAGTGGCCCTGCTGGGGTTTCCTCTTTTTGATAGTGATTTTCCAGGACAGGATGACACACAGAAAAAAAAATGTAAAAACTATTTAGAGGTGACCTCAATCTCAGATTTTCCAGCCTTTCTATGAGGGTTTCTGTGTCCCCTCAGCACTGTCCTGACACTGATTTTTGGTAAAAGGGAATGTCAACCATTTCCCTTTGACACTTTGAGTTTAAATGAATCACTACAAGAGGGACTCAGGCCAAGCCTCTCTAGTTACTCACCAGGCCCTACTGCCTGGGAAGGGAGGCGCCAGAGCACACAGCCACCATCAAAGGCCCTAGCCTGACCCCAGGTTTGGGGGCTACAAGGAGGAGCCAGGCTCCAACACACAAGTCCTGGAGCTCCCAAGCACAGTCCCAGGGATGTTGCTGGCCACCCAGCACCAAGTGAGGCCTCCACCCTGCATCTCATCTAAAGGAGACAACACCAAGCCTGGGCCTGGAGACAAAAGCCACAGCAACATCCTCAGCCTGGGCCTGCCGGCCAGCAAGTGGCAACACACAGTCAGGGGGAAAGCCAAGATGGAAGTTCAGAAGCAGGGTCGAGGTCCTAGAGGTGCCTGGTGTCCATACCCTCCATGGGAGAAATACAGAGCTCCTGGCCCCAGTCCTGGGATGGGCTACACTGGCCTTGAGCACCATAGGCCAGGTATCTCCACCTGCAATCAGCACACCTCCAGAGGCTGCACTCGGAGCCGTCCACTCCATAGCCACATGCTTGAAATGACAGGTGCAGCTCTGATAGCACCATGTCCCCAGAAACCCAGGCCATTCCAGGACTCATGGCAGGGGGCAGGGCCTGGGGTCAGAGAAGATCACCACCCTGGCCCTCCTGGCCCTCCTGGCCCCAAAGCCACTCCATATTGAATTAACGTTGGATGAGCTGCAGGTGTCCCTATGAAGACAGCCTGACCTGGCAAGAGCACACCTGTGAGGGAGCTGGGGCTGGGCCACAGAAGGGAATCTGCATAACTCCTGTAGTAAAGAGCAAGAAGAGGCATCTTCTGGCACAAGAAGGAGCTCACGGTGTGACCTGTGCTCTCGAAGATGTCCCCTGTCAGGAAGCTCCACACCAAAAATCAGCTGCGCTCTGCAGAAACGTGTTCATTTTGGTAGGCTTCTGTTAATTCTTCACCTTTTCTACTGTGACTATAAATTGCTTGTTTCGTAAACAAATGAGAAAGGTTTTTTTTTTTTTGAGAGGAGGGATCAAACTCAGGGCCTTGCACGTTCAAAGCAAGTGCTCTACCAACTGACCTAAATCCCCCAAGAATAGTTTTTTAAAAAGAGAACAGGACAGAGTTGCTAACCCTGAGTCACATCAGTGATGTCTACACTTTGGAGCCGAACATTTGGCATGGAAAAAGCACAGGAACATATTCAAACAATGAAAGTATCAGTGCAGGTGATATGAGTCCCACCGGGACAGCCCAGAAGTGACTCCCCTAAGCCAGAGGCAGGTCAGGACTCAAATGCTGGCACCAGGCCTGGTGGGCATGGGTCCTGGCTCTGCAGGGAACTCTCCACCACAGCTCCCATAGTGCACATCTGCCTTGCATCCCACACTGAGGTATATGCACCTGACAGTCAGCAGGGATCAAAAGTAGCTGAGATGCTGGGCATGATGGCACAGGTCTGTAATTCCAGCACTCCAGAGGCTGAGGCAGAAAGACTGCCATGAGTTCAAGGTCAGTCTGGGTTACACAGAGACTTCAAGGCCAGGCTGAACTACACGGCAAGACCCTGTATCAAACAAACAAAGCAGCTGATACTTGCCAGCCACCTGCATGGCTACTGACCATCTGCCAGCAAGCCTCAGTGGACATTTCGAAGATGGCACAGCCTATGGCTCTTGGACAGCTGGGCTTTAGCCCTCAGCATCCAGGGTTGGCCACAAACCCCTACTGAGCATGGTGGGAACCAAGCCAGCCAGGAGCCAGGCCAGCCAGGAATTAGTAGGAGCCCCAGGGCAGAAAAGAGGAAGGCAGCTGGTCAGTCAAGGGATCCCCAACCACAGGGCCCTGGACTCCAGCCCTCTCAGCATGCTAGCAGCAACTGCCCTGCCTGGTGTGTGAGAGTCCAGGTAGGGGCATTCTCAGCTCAGGGCAACTCACTTCACACAGCCGCAGCAGGGGCAGAGGGTGAAGGCCTGGCTGCGTGCACAGGGTTCGGGCTCAGAAGAAATCCTGAGAGGGTGGGCGGGTGGCTATGGGACCTGGGCCCTTTGATCAGGATCAGCCCTCATGCCAGCTGCTGGGAAAGCTGCAGAAATGGGGGGTGCCTGCCAGGATTGGGCCAGCAAGCACAGAGTTATGGGGCAGCCTCTGGGGCCGTGGAGGGACTTCAAAGGACAGGGCCAGGGGGCGCCGGGCAGCCCCAGCCTCTCCCAGAGCCCGGTTCTGATCGCCAGTAAAACTACCTTCTAATAATTAATGTTTGACATCAAAGGCAGGAACCGCCCGGGTCTGTGAACCATCCTGGGCCTCAGCGAGGACCTGCCTGTATTTTATCCTGTCTCTTTCTTGTGAGTCTTTATTTAAATCCAAAAACCACACACAGGCAAAACATTAATGGGAAACTTGGAAACTCTGTTTGATTACTAAAGTGTACCTTTGAAGTTTCCCAAAAAAGTCCTGTCTTGTTCCTGCCCCTCCCCCAGGACTGAGCAGGGACAGAGCAGAGGCACAAACTTGTGGCCCCCACCCTCTGGGTGTGTGGGTGACAAGAGGCACGAGGCAGTGGACAGGAGACCTTCACAGTCAATCAGCTTGCCCAGGCCCCAGATCAAAGGCTGAGGAGGGAGCAGAAGGAGGACATAGACCCTCCCTACCCCCACCCCAGAACCTTAGGCTCAGGGTTTGGGGGTATGCAGCAGACCAGGGCAGCTGTTCGAAGCTCCAGCACCCCATTCACAGCATGGCTCTGCCCACTTTAGTTGCCCTTGTCCCTTAGATCAAGGAATCCCCAGGAGGAGCAGGTTCAAGAGGCAGTCAGGCCCCTGGCTCCAACTCACCACAACCCCAAGGTCTGTTTTCAGCCTCTGGCCCTGGGCAGAGGAGCCTGGGGACTTCACAATGCACAAACATCACAGGAACTGAAGTCAGCAGGGTCCCTAAAAGGCAGGGCAGGGCAACACCACAATGGACAATCTTGGGACTTGGAGCTCTCTTGACCCCCACTCCTTTTTTTTGTTTTTTGTTTTTTTGAGACAAATGTAGTCCAAGGCTGGCCTTGAACTCACTATGTAGCCTAGGCTAGCCTCAAACTCATAGCAATCCTCCTGCCTCAGCCTCTAGAGTGCTGGGATTACAGGCATGAGCCACCACACTCGATTCTCTTGCCCCTTGAACTCTACTCACGTGTCCTCTCAACAAAGGCACGTGAAGGATGGCTAAAGGTTCAGGGTACCATGACAAGGGGTGGACAGGAGCAAACCTGCCCTGCCCAGTGTAGGCACAGGTATGTGGCCAGAAGTGAAAGAGTGGGTCAGGTGGGGGCCAGGCGGGCTATGGGTACCAGCACACAGTAGCAGACTCTACACACCAAGCTCTGTGTTCTGACACTCACTGCCAACTGTTTGGCCCTCACGCCAAGGCCAACACACACTGTCCTGGAAGGCCCTGGGTAAGGGGTCCAGGCCAGGGTCCCTAAGGACCCTCTGCCTACCGGTGATCAGAAGCTAGACTTTCTACCACAGCTCCCACAAACATGGGCAGATGAACTTGGCCGGTGAGGTCAGGTCCCCGGCAGGCTGCAGGGAGCCATGGGTATCCCCTACAGGGCCTCCTCCTATCCACAGTGATTAGTGGCCACCTCAACATTAGACATGGAAACCAGAGCGCAGAGAGAAATCACAGCCACAGAGAAAAAAATCTCTTGAAAAGACAGAATCCACCAAAAAAAGAAAATGCCTTTTACAAAAAGAACGAGCTCTGTGAACGGAGTTCCAAAGACATGGAAGTTGCCAAATGTGACAGGCCATTCTGACCCCCAAGGTACAAACCAGACACTGTCAAACATTTTAAATGCCTGCAGCAGGCTGGAAGGGAAGGGAACATTGACTGGACCATCCAAGTTGGCAGGAGCTGGCACCTCACCCCAGCTGTTAGCCAGAACTGCCCTCCTACCCTGCCACTGGACCCCCGGAACCTCCCACCCAACACCAAGGGTTGCCCCAAGGTCCTACCTGCTCCTCCAGCAGAGAACCACAGATGCCATCACCTCTCTCTCTCTCTTTTTTTTTTTTTTTTGTGGTGCTGGGGATCAAACTCAGGACCTTGTGCTTTCTAGGTGAGCACTTCAACCACTGAGCTAAATCCCCAGCCCTGCTCTCATTCTTTAGACAAGGAAGCTGAACGGTTGAGACCTGAGCAACCTGTAGGGCTCCACTGTATGGTTAGGAGGTCAGGACCAGCCAGGGGCAGGACAAGTCAGCCAAAGGGCCACGCAGCACGCCTTGACAAGCAGTCCTCAGACAACTGGGCAAGGTACAGTGCAAAGGACCTAAGGCAGAGGGCCAAGCCCTGGCCTGTAAGGGTCTGCTCAGAAGTCACTGCCTAGGCCTGTGACGGGAACCTTTTAGAGCTTTCGATGATACAAATAGCCCACTGCAGCACGTGTGCCATAGGTTTGCCACCACTGACCTAGACAATCAGCACATGCCCATCACAAGCACCAGGTGCAATGATGGGCAGGGCCTGGGGTGGCAAGACCAATGATGGCAACGACCAATGGATGTCCTTCTACTGCAAATGCCACTTCCAGGACATAGAAAGGGAAGGGCACTAGCAAAACTGATCACGATGCTAGTATAATCTTGATTCCCAAGCTGGACAAAGACTGAATAACAAAAGACATGTAGCCTGTTTCACAAATACAGATGTACACTTAAAGTTCTAGTTAACCAAGACGAACAGTATGGCTGAAAATGAAACACATCTCTGACAAGCAGACAGACCCCTGCAATACCAGGGCAGCTTGATAAACAGATCTACCTGGAACCTCACCACACATGTGAGCTGGGGGAGAAAGAGATCAGATAAGAAGCAGATCACCCACACCTCCACTGACAATAAGGAAGCTGCCTACACACCTCAGCACGCACATGATAAGGAAAATCTCAGACAATTAGGAAAAGTAACATCCTTGGTTTGAACAAAGCTTTTCATAGCACACATCATCCTTAACAAAGAAACCATACTGTCCCCTTTAAGACCAAGACAAAGATATCCAGTAATATTGCTACTACTCAACAAAGACCAGTGACCCAGGAAAAAGACAAGAGACCAAACACAAAGGAAAAAGACAAACCTGGCATAAATTGCAGAGAGCCCAACTGAAGCTAAGACAAAATACTGGAACTAACAAAGGAGTCAGCCATTCACAACGTAACAGGAATCATGACACTAGCCAGGAAATCAGTCTACAGGACACCTGCATGGGGACAAGATTAATAAAATTCTCTGTTAAAGAACAGAAGACAAATGAGTGGAAAATACATGAGGTCTAAGATGAGATGACAAAATAGCTTTAAGATGTTATTTCTCTCCCAAGTCCAATGGAAACTCAATGTAATTTTATGAAATGTTCAAAAGTGATCTTTGAGGAACCTGTAAACATTCCAAGGTTTATCTGAAAGGACAACTTCTTTAATAGACAGGTCGTTTATTTCTTTTTCTTTTTTCTTTTTTTGGTGCTGGGGATCAAACTCAGGGCCTTGTACTTGCAAGGCAAGCACTCTAACCACTGAGCTAAATCCCCAGCCCTTCTTTTCTTTTTTTATTGGTATGTGCTTGTGATACACAATGATTCGCTTGTTTTGGGAAATTGGTACATAGATTGCATCTTGATCATTTCCCCTAGACTGGTCATTTTTTGGCAAAGGAGGGCAAAGATACGACTTGCTCCACCAGCCACTCCAAGACAGGTCACAGGTAGGGCCAGCGTGGTACAGAGTGGGACAGGAGGCCATGGAACTGACAGACGCTGCTGGGAAAACTCATTCACCACTGAGAAAAAAATAGCCAGACTATCTTACACCTTCCACAAAGATGACCCCAGGTGTACCTGGATGGGAATGAGGAGGTACGGAATACAGCAGAGGTCACACAAGGGGCCCAGGAACCCATCTTTAAAACAGAGGCATTCTGGTGGGCATTGTGGCACATGCCTATATCCCAGCATTCTGGGAGGCCAAGGCAGGAGGATCACAAGTTCAAGCTCAGCCTGGGCAACTTAGTCACAGGGAGACCCTGTCTCAAAATAAAAAATAAAAAATAAAAAATAAATGGGGGTGTAGCTCAGGGCAAAAGTCCTGGGTTCAGTCCCAATTACTAGGGGACAAAAAAAAGAAAAAAGAAAAACAAAAAACACAACAGTGAGTAGAAAAGAGCAAAAACAACAAAGAAGGGGGCACCAGAAGATAGTATCATTTATGACACTTTAAGAATCCTTACAAAGCCAAACATTCCATATTTTTCAAAGAGCTAGACATAAACTACACATACCAGATTAAGCAGGGGTGAGAACAGGGACATCATCACTCACCTGCAGCCCCACAGTCACACTCACACCTCAAGCTCAGGTACACACGTACGCACACGCACGCACACCAGGAAGGGACTTTGGAAAGGAACTGCTAAGTGTGTTAAAGGGGTTGGGATGATTTGTTCCTCAAATCTTCCCTAATGTGATTACATTATTTTTAATAATGAAAACAAAGTTAAGCCTGTCATCTAAGCATCTCAGGAAACTAAGGCAGAAGGACTGCAACTTTAAGGCCAACCTAGGGATCTTAAAAGACCCTGTCTCAAAACAAAAACAAAAGGGCTGGGATGGGGCTCCGTACTAAAACTCTGGCTCAGCCTGTGGCAGGTCGCTAGTACCTCCCTCCTCGCAAAAAAGAAAACAAATAGAAACAAAGATGGCCCCAGGAGCCTCAGGTTATCACCAGTGGCTCCCTGTCTAGACTACTCTGAAATCCTGGCACACACCCTGGCTGCTCCTGCTCCAGCTTACTCAATGACACGTAAAGCCACAGTGAGCCACCTCCTTCAGGCAGAGCCCAGCCCCACACAGTGAGGCCTTAGAGATGCTTTGGAAGCCAAAAGGGCAGCAGGAATGAGAAAGCCAAAGGCTGAAACCAGAAAGAATTGTGCCATCCAACAGCTGCCGCCTTTCTGACTGTGCTCCCAAAACAGGGGGTCTGGAAAAGAAAACATAAGCACAAAGCCAACTCTGCACCTGCTGGGCTGCTGGCCTACCTGCATCCCAGGAATGGGGGCTCTTCCTCATGGGCCTGCCACATGCCTGTCTATGGGGGGTGCTGCTTCTCACTGCCCCTATACCACACACACCTGTGGCTTCAGGCATCCCCGCCTTCTCTGGCAGCTCTGTGGTACATCTGAGAACTTGCTGCAGGGAAACCTATGTCCCTTCCTGCTTGTCACAGGGCTGCATACCGACACATGTCTGGGTTGAGTGTGGCTGAGCAAGCCCAGCTCCTCTGCACATCTCATGCCATACATGTTTGGGATGCAAGTGGAGGAGCCCGTTCCTGTGATGTCAGGGTCCTAGCCTATCTCACCACCCCTGAATGCCAACAAGCTCTGGTGGGAGACATTCCAGGGAACAGGGTGGCTCCTCAGATGAACTGGCCAGAGACACCTGCAGCCACAGCACATTCGTTGGGTGCCCCGCATCTGCCCCAGGGACTCAGCCTTGGCTCCTCCTGGTGCAAAGGGGTGTCACCCCTCCACTCCATGGCCACTTTCATTGAGGCTCCCAATGGACATCGCCTCCTCTCTGCACATCCTACCTGAAGAGCATCAACACTGACATCAGAGAGCCAGTCAGTGCATACTACTTATACTCTAGGGACACCATTCTGGCCAAACCCTTGCTAGGATGAGCTGCCCCCACCAAAGAGTATCACTGTAACAAACTCTTTCGGCCATTTCCCTTGAGAATCCTCCAGTCACTTGCCACCATCTGGGATTTTCTTTCCCCCAGCAATGGAATCCTTTCTACCAACTTTTTTGCTGTCTTTTATAGTGCTGGGGATGGAACCCAGGGCTTTCAGCATGCTAGGCAAGTGCTCAACTACTAAGCCACACCCCAGCCACATCTACCAAATCAAACCATGAGTGTAGACATTGAGCACAATCACACATGCAGGCAGGAGAAGAGTAGCTCTGGGTGGAAGCAAAGGGCAAGAGAAGGTGAAGGACACACAGGGGCTAGCAGAGGAAGATGCACTCCAGCCTGAGGCCAGAAGCTGCTGGCTCACAGGCCTGCTAAGCACAGACAGCTTGGCTAGACTCTGAGAAGGCCCAGGGCCATCCCAGGAGCCAAGGCCAAGGAGAGGAGTCCAACATACTTCCCAAACCTGAGGCATTTTCTGGGGAAACCTGTAATGAAGCTTTTCCTCGCACATGGCAGTTGGAGCTCCTCTGTCACCCAGAGGAGCCTGAGGCTGAGCAAGTGCTACACCTGAGCTGAACCCAAGTAATGTCTTCTGATGCCCAGGATGCCAGCAGGAGCTCTGAGATCTCGGAGCAGAGTCCCAGAGGCATACCAAGGGGAAAACCACAGCAGCCTTCCAGGCAAGAGTGGGGGACCATGTCCTCCTGCTCAGGGGCTCTGCTGTGGCTATGGCTGGCCAAGGCCAGTAAACCCAGAGGGAAGGCAGGAGAGGTGGATACTGGTGTGGATGGAGCACCCACCAGGATGCAGAGGTAGCCACCTGCTCTGCAGCTGCGCCTGACCTGACAGCCATCCACATGGTACAATCCAAAAACACAGGGTCCCTTCCAGCCCTAGGATGATGGGGGTGGGCATCAGCAGGACACCAGCAGAATGAGACTCAGAGAACAAAAGGGACCAGGGTGACAGCTGCAGAAAAGGCAAAGACAGGCCAGAGTGGAGACCACATTCTCTGCAAAAAAAGTCAAACACTGCACTACAATAGGGATACTGTATGCAACAAGTTCTACCTCAATAAAACCATCACAAGAGAAGAGACAAGGTGGCAGATGTTCTCTTAGGCCAGCGACATTTCACAAGGACTCAGGGGAAGAGGTTCTCTCCTCCCAGCTGAGTTTAACCTAAGCCAACAGAAATTTCCATGCCAGAGTAGCCCAGGCAAGCCAAGTCCTCCCGCTTAGCTTCTGAATGCACACTACAGATCTGACTGGTAGGCAAACTCGCCACAGATATTTGTCTCATAAAACCACTGTGCAAGGCCCCCACACCTGCTGGCAAGCAATGGAAGCAGGACACACTGAAGGATTTGGCTCACAACTAAATGCTTAACATGGGATAGTGCCCAGGGATCTTCTTAATGTTAAGCACCTGATTAAAACCTCCCAACCAAGTGGGAGGGTAGACAGCAGCCATTCAGAGTTACCACAAAGGAATGGACTGGGCTTAACACCCACCATGATGCAGAGTGCTGAGTGGGAACATTCTCAAGTAGCACAAACATGACAGTGGTGCCATGGGCAATGCATCTGTCAAAACTCTGCAGATGACAGCTTTGAATGAGAGCTTCGAAACAGTGGGTGTAAAACAGAACTGAACAAGTTATACCCTGAGGAGACAGCAGCATGTTCCTGGCTGCCACCATCCCAGCTGACCAGTAGGAGTCTCAGGAGAGAGGATGCACTCCCAAGTACAAGGCCCGGCACATTCCTTACCAGCTCCAGCTCTGGCTCCTGCTGGGGTTCCTCACCAGGCTTCAATTTCTTGGGCTTGGAAGGGCCTCCAGGGCTGGAGAAGACCTTGGGTGACTGTGTCGATGGTGGTGTCAGAGACCTTGAGGACCCGGAAGGGCCCCCCAGCCGCTGTCCTCCACCAGAGAAAGGAACAAAGGGGGTTGGTGTGGGCTCCTTCGCATTCTGTTTCTCCTGAGCACCCACTGGCTTCAGGCCACTCACAAGACCAGTCCCCAAGGTGTCCGTGTCCTCTGGATGGCTCAGGTCTCCCCTGTTGAGCTCCCCAGAATTCAAGGGGAGCTGAGGGCTGCTGGTGGCCCGGTCGGCTGACAGAGAGAAAGTTGGGCTTCCTGGGGTCTTGCTCCTGATAGCCCCAGGTTCCTGCTTGCCAGATGGGTCACATTGCTTCATGACAAACCTGAATGGGAAACAGAAAGCCAGTGAGATGGCACAGGCAGCCCTTCCCTTCTCCTGAGCCCCCTCCTGAGAACACCACATAACCTCCTCCCTAACTCTACTCCACCACTGGAGGGAGGAAAGAGGGCCAAGAGTGTCTGCCACGGCAGCTGCAGCCTCCATCAGCCCCAAAGACTACACCCCCACCTGAGCTCTCACATTCCTTCTTCACCCTTTTAAAAATGTATTTATTTATTTTTTTTTTGTCAAACTGGGAATGGAACCCAGAACCTTGCACATACTAGGTAAAAGCTCTTCCACTGAGTTAGATCCCTAACCCTTTGTAAAATTTAAAACAGAGCATCACCAAGTTGCCCAGGCTGGCCTCGAACTTGCAATCCTCCTGCCTCAGCCTCCAGAGTAGCTGAGATCACAGGCATGTGGCACCAGACTCAGCAAAATCATGTTTTTTAACTGAAGAGCCCCCCCCAGCCAGGAGCCGTGCTACCCTACCTGATGGTGGCACTGCCCCCTATGAGGCCAAGAGACTGCAGGGTTGTGCTCCGCAGCGCAGCCTCACCTGTCACCTGCAGGAGGGCAAACAGTACACGTGGGCCTCTCTCCTGGATCCATGAGCCAGGGGCAAAGCCCCCACCAGGTCCCACTCAGACCCCATGCTGACCAGGTATATTCTTCTGCCCACCCCTCACCTGTCCCTGCCATCCTGCATGCTCTACAACACCCAGCATGTCTAGCCTGTAGCTAGTGAGAACCCTCCGACCATCTGTCTGCCCACCCAGCCTGGCCTCCTCAGCAGTGAACCAAGCCCACTGAGGCCAGGGAGGGAAGACTGGGGTGGCTTGAGGATGCCCTGTAGCCCAGAGCCCTGCCCAAGGCTGATGGTCAGGGAGTTTGGGGGTACTGTATGAGCTGAAGGTCAGGAAGCTATATACACACAGGGCAGAGGTGACAGAGAATAGGCTCCACACCAACAATGACAGTGCCCAGTTTGTTCTCTGAACACCATCCTACAGCCACCACTGGCCAGCATCACTGCTGGGCCTCCCTGAACACACTGTGCTGAAAGGAGGCCCCAAGCCTCTTCCTCCACCACCCCAGGTTCCTCACATAGTCACACCAGGCCCCTCCCAATCCACCACACCAGTAAACAGGAGCCAGGTCTTGGGTTTCCAGCCACTAGCCAGGCCCCTGTATCAGTTTCATCACACATTCACAGGCGCCCCACCAGGCTACATGGTCTAAGGACTACTACAGAGGGGGCCTACCCTTTCTCATAGGGCAAGGGCTGGCTGGCAACACCTACTCTTAAAGATCCTTTGAGCCACGGGGTCCCCAAATCATAACTAACCTGACCTCCAAGGCTCTGCTGGACTGGTGAGGGTAACGTGTCTACTCTGTATCCCAGCTGGCTACAGCCATGCCAGGTCCACCCACCACTGCCACAGCCAGCCACAGCTGCTCTCCTAGCCAGCGCTGCCTTGGAGACACTGCCCCTCACCCCAGTCTTCTCCCTTTATGGTGATTCCCAACAGCAGCTCAGGCCAGGCCAGGTTGACCCTCCATCAAGCTGCCTTCAGCAAGGACAGTCTCTCAGGGCTGGACTCTACCATGAGCACAACACACAAGCCAAAACGTCGGCCTGATAAGAAGTCAGCTGAGTCCCCGCAGCCCCATGGACCATCTCCTTCTGGGAGGACACTGGCCCAAACTGCCTCCTGCGTCCCCCTCAGGGCTCCTCCACCCTTCACAGCTCCAGGTCAAGGAACCTTGACTGGGCGTAAACAGGGAAGTACCATCCACACCAGCGCCTGCCCCCCTAAGCCAGTTAAGGCACTGGGCCAGCGTGGAAACAAAAAGCTCCTGTGAGGCCAGGGGATGGAGCACTAGGAGGGTCTCTCCAGGCAGGCGGGGCTGGTGAAGGCAGGGCCTCACTGCCAGGCTCTGCCTGTGCCACGCTGCCCTCAGTTTTCAAAAAGATCAAAATACGAAGAAAAGCAAATATTTATTAAAATAAAACCACTTTTGTGACTCTCAGGCTTTGAAAGAAGCTGAAAAAACAAACAGGGCATTGAGGGAGGTTTCGGGAACAGCCTAGCAGCCACTGTGGGTTCCAGTGGGGCCGGCAGCTCACTTTTTTCCATAAAACACATCATGCTTTCAGCAGCCTGCTGCCCAGCCGCCCTTTGAAGACTGTGCAGCCATGAAGTTTCCAGGTTGGAAAGTGGGCCGCCCGGTTGGGCAGGCAACTGGGGGCTGGGGCAGCCAAACCTACCTCATCCCTCATGTATACACAGGCAGGGGTCGCCTCGCCCAGCTGCTGCAGACACTCCCTGTAGGAGAGGAAACGAAGCATTAGGGACCTGCCCCTCGGGACGTGTGGGGAGCCCAGTGCTCTACAGAAGACCCCTCTTGTGCCCCGTAATCACCAGGAGGCAGCCAAAGGCTGAAGAGAGCCAGGAAAGGGTCTCAGTCATCAGTACAAGGCCTGGGATTTCTCCACTCACCTCCACCCTTGAGGCCAGACCCCACAAGAGGAGGAGCAGCCCTAGCTCCAGCACCCCCTCCAGTGGCATGCTGCCAACTGTGTTATTCTCAGCCATGCCCAAGTCTAGGGGCCTGCAACACATCCTACGGCCTGGGGTCTCGCTCCCACCTGAAGGTACTTCTAAGAGTCACTGCACATTGAGACCACCGGGACCAGCACCAGGGTGCAAATGCATTAGGTGGACTCAGAGCAAAGAGGCCAGGTCCCTAAGGCCATGAGCCCCACCGTGTGTTGCCCTTCTACCCAGACTGAGTGCAGGAGTTTTGCAGAAGGGCTAGAGCCTCAGTTCCTGACCCATGCAAACACTGGAATCATGGGTTCCAGTGCCAGTGCCTGTGCCCAGCCAAGTATCCCCTAGGAGCTAGACTGTGCTCCACAACCAACCATGTGACCTTGGCCACGACATAACCCCTCTGTGCCTGGACGTGAAGAATGACATGATGCCTCCTCACAAATCATAGCCAGACACCCATGAGGTCAGACAGGGCAGGGTCAGCTCGCTAGATACCCATCCCCTGACAAGAAAGAGAAACTAAGTGCAGGCAGTAAATGGCAGAACTGGCCTGACACAGCTGGGACATGCATCACCCTGGACCACTCTGTCACAGACATGGGCTGGGGACACAGGACAAAGAAACAGAGCAGGAAGGGCTGGGAAGCACTATAGTAGGACAGATCCTTTTCTGCACTGTCCCATCAGTCTGCCACCCCTCACACACTCAGTAAGGAACAGAACCTGGGCCTGTCCTCCTCTCGTCTCCACACACGGACTTGGTTGCAGCCTGGGGGCTAAGCTTGCTGGCAAGACACCCCATGTCTACCCATGTGACTTAGCAGCCACCACACATCTGCAGAGTTGGACAATGAGGTGGGCACACACACAGCCTGACAGACACACTTCCTGGCCCTAGAACAGTTCTACACTGATACCCACGGGAAACGAGGGAAGGTTATTCCTGCACTTCCAAGCACACAATCGTAAAATTCACCCCAGAAATAAGTGGGGTGTACCCAGGCCAGTTCCTCTTCAAGGAGAGATGCAAAAGGAGATAGGCTGAGGCAAGGCTGAGGCAGAAGAGGCCACGACCCTGCCAGGCTTTGTGACCACCATGGCCCAGACAGAGAAACAGAGTCTGCACCAGAAAACAAAGGCTCTGGGCTTGTGACCAGAAGGCAGGGTTAAGGATCAGACACAAAGCTGGGTGTGGTGGTGCACACTAATCCCAGCTATTTGGGAGGCAGAGGCAGGAGAACTGCAAGTTTGAGCCCAGCCTGAGTTAGTTAGTGAGAGCCTATCTCAAATACATAAATAAAGAAAGGAAAGGAGAGTAGGAGAAATAAGAAAAAAAAAAAAGAAAAAGAAAAGAAATAAGGGAAGAAGAAAGGAAGAAATTAATCTAAAAATTAGGTAATGGCTAGGTTTGAACAGGCAGTCCTGAGAGGGCAGAGGACAGTGTACCTGGAATGCCCAAGTATGAGATATGCACAAGGCAGCCCTGACCCCCTTGATCACACCTGATAACTCAAGGGGGCCACTAGCACAAGTACATCAGGCTCTGCTCCTGACCATACAGGAGTGAGACTCCCCTTCAGGAAATGGGGAAAGGCCCCAGCAAGGAAGACTGAGTCCTGACCCAGGCAGGCTCGTGGCACAGTGGTAGGCCCTCGTGTCATGCCTACATCCACTGCCTGGGACAGCCAAGCAAGGTCCTGTCCTGTGGGGTGGCTCTGGCATATTTTCCTCCACTTCTCTTCTTTGCTCTTTGTTTTTGTTCTTGTGTGTTTCCCACTCCTGGGATGCAGCTTTCCACACCCAGGGCCCAGCACTGCTCACCACACCTGCCTCCTGAGGCCTCACCAAGACAGCACAGGCCCCATGGGCCCACAGAGCTCAGTGCCCACATGAAGGCCAGTCCCCAGAGCAGGTTTCTGGCTCTGGGGTGGGGGGTGGTTAACATCCCCATGCATAGCTGGTGTCCCCTCCATGCAGAACCAGGCAGACTTACAGAACACCTTCCTCAAGAGTCACCACACAACAGGCTCTTGCACCTTTTTAGGGCCAGTGACTTGGCCTGCCGGAGACCCTGTGGCCCTAGGGCTCAGAGACACACAAGATCCCAAACTGTGCTGGAGTGACAAAGGCTACAAGCCCAGGCCAGGCAGAGTGCTCCTGCTTCTGAAGCCATGACAAAAGAGAGGCGAAAAATTCAGTAGGGAAGACACTTTGAGGGAAGGAGTGGGACCAGGAAGAAAGATCAGAGTAAGCTGAAAGTCCTGCCTCTCAAAAGTAAGATGCATAACTGACCTGCCGTAGGAAGGAGTTGGTCATCACACAGCTGGCCAAGTCACTTCGCCTAGGACTGCCCATGGCCTTGATGCCAGCTGAGCATGGCCAGTGTCCCTTCTCAAAGCTCTTCCCTGGGGCACCGTGGGACCACAAATCACAAACGGACACAGCACAGCAGCACACCATCAAAGGCAACCCAGCTTTGATGCACAGCTTCTCCCAAGGGAGCAGCAGGCGGGCCAAATTCCCTCGTGCTGAGGGAGCAGCCTGTAAACATACTGGACGGCCAGAGGCCAAGGGAGAGGTGGCCAAAATCACTTCCAGACCTTTGCCACCTGGCCCAGCAAACACCGCTCTCATCCTAACAGACAGCCAGGAGATGTTCCCTGAACACCAGCAGGGACTCACTGGCCCTGCACAGACCTCACACATTCTGAGTGTCACTTACTGTGCTCACTTTGGCAGCACATATACTGGGGGTCACTGACCCCAGGGCCCAAGGCCCTGCCCCCGTACCCTAGGCCAGGCCAAGGAGCCAAAAACAGTCCTCTGGAGCAAGAAACCAAAACTGGCAGCTCCTGTGGAGCCCACCTACCCACACAAGAGATACCCCTCTGCCATGAGGGAGGGTGCTGGGGAACCCATGAAGTTCCCCTCCAAGGCCAACAAACCTCCCCTGGCCAGACCTATGTGCTTCACCCACAAAGAGCTCGGGGCACCACCCAGGGCTCAGGGTACAACTCAGGGCTCAGCTCCCATGTCTACATTACTGTGCCCGTTCGAAACCTCCCAGCAGGCAGGAGGGTAGATGGCAGCTACCCCTGCCTGACCAAGCCGGGGCTGGTACAAACACTAGTACTGCCAAAAAAGTCTGGCGCCACCACACTCCCTACGCAAAGGACAACCCACACTGACACACTGGCAAAAACCAGCAGGGCTTCGACTGTAAGCAGAGTGTGGTTCCCAGTTCAGGAGGCCCATCAAGGGTGAGACTTCATTCTGAGGACACTAGGTATCTTGGCCACCACTGTGTGACAGCCCAGCCCCATGCTCCACGTCAGGCTTGAAGGAACAAGGAGCCCTGGGTGGCTGAGCCTGAGAGAATCCCGACAAAAGCAGCCATTGGTCCTGTCCCACCAGCTGTGGCCAGAAGCTCTACGCCAGGTCCTGCTGGACACACAAGTGTACCCCAAGTGTGGCCATAGGCTGGCCCTTAGGCCCTCAGCAAAGCCTCATCCTCACTGGAACCCCCTTGCTGCAGCCCCACACACTCCAGTGACTCCAGTGATCACCTAGCCCCTGGAGGATGAGCAATGGGGAAAGGCTGAGCAATGGGGAAAGGCTGGACTTTCTTAGAGGTGGACTGGAATCAGGCTGGGAGCAGAGGGCAAGGGCTGTGAGAGCAGTGCCTTGCCAGGGAGCAGGGCACAGGGGGTGGACCACAAAGGGGGCAGTTGGCACATGGCTGGCACCTCTGAGAAGCAAGTCCCCTCTATAGTGAATCCATGAACTTGACATTTACAAAAAACCCACACCATTCCCAGACTGACTTGAGAGGGGTTGGAGGGGGTGTGGTAGAGCACAGCCCGAATCCCAGGGAGACTAGAGAGCAGGAGCTATCCACGTGGTTAGTCCTTGTTACAGGATCTCACTCTCTTTGTTGAACACGGATCAAACAAACTTTGTTAGAGCAGCAATGGAACCTCTCAAGGCAGCTTCCAGTTCTCCCTTCCTCCCAGCTCCTCATGTGTCCCCCCCACATCTTAGCCCTACTCAACACCTCCTGGCAGCCCTTCCCTGTGGGATGACTGGGTGGAGCCTGCTGGGCTGGCCCCACTCCCCCAGCACCCACACGGACTAGACATGGCCAGCCACTGTGACAGCCTGGAGCTGATGGTGAAACCTGCCTGAATAATGCCCAGGACCCAACAAAGCCCCTGGGTTGCTCTTTATCCACATACTCCAGACAGCCATGTGGGACACACGCCCCAGGACCTGCAAGTGATAACACCTTTATTTCCATCTGTGCCTTGCCTAATAACCAAAGAGGCACTCCATCTTATGATCCTAAATTAAAGCACAGGCCCAGTCTGGGTAGGCAGGAGCAGAGTCCCTGGAGATCAGGCGGGCTATTCAAGCTCATCCAATGGGTGAGCCACCAGGTTATAGAAACACAGGGCTGTCTAGATCCAGCAGCCTTGAGCCCTCTTCTGGTGCCCTTCTAGCAGCAAAGTCCAGGAAGCACAGGAACAGCAGCCAGTCCTGTCTGCACAGTGGCCAGCCAGGGGGAGACAAACTCCAAGTGTAGGGCACATACTGGATTTCAAAAACCGTGTACCAATGCAAAAGACCTGTCTACTGATCACATGTTCAAAGGATAATATTTTGGGTGTGCTAAATTAATTAAACATACTACTGAAATTAATTACACCTGTTTTTACTTTCTCTTTAATGTGGTTACTAGAAAATTCTAAGTTACCTCTGTGGCCTGTAAGTGTGGCTTGTGTGGTATTCCAAGTGGCCAGCACTGATCCAGACACTGGGGGTCAGGACTGGGTCATGGTCATGTTCAGAAAGAAGCTGTTTCCAAATGGATGCTGTTGTTGGCCAATAAACTGTCTGGTGGTCCCCAAACACACAAAGCAGGATCTACCCTGACACCACACTCAGCTCTGAGGGCTCCTGAGTGCCCCTACAGTCTCTGACCTTGGCACCTCCACACACATACCCACAGGCACAGCATCCTGGACTCTCCCAGGAGGCATCAAGGGGAAAGCTAGCTGGAGACCGAGAATCCCCAGAGCCTTTGGGTAACCAGGGGGCTGCTGAGCACAAGTTCCTTGCTCCCCTCCCAGGACATCGAGGCAGTACACTGCTGGGGCATCTAGCCCTTGCCATGATGTTGAAAATCTGCCTACCACAGGGCCCCCAACTGCTTCATGCACATGGGAGCCAGCTTCCAAGACACAGCTTGGGTCTGAACTTTCAGAAGTGAAAGTTATCAGTGCCCTGTCTCTTGGCCCAGCAATTCTGCCTCCGGACTTATCCCAAGGGACCAACTCAGGTAGTGAGTAGTGGGGCACCCACCCCAGCGCTGCTATGCAGGCCACAGGCTGAGCAGCTCACTGCTGGCACTGAGCAGCTATGCAGGGTAGCGTGTCCACTCACAGAAGATGACCTGGCGTGACGATCTTTAGCAAAGATTCACAAGACATTTACAACAGAAAGCCATGTACAAATCATCTTGTATCCAACACTCCTCCACACACTCTCCACAAGGTTGTAAAATGGTCACCTGTTGCTCTGATCCCAGGGCTGTGAACTCGGGCCCTGTGACTGCCCGAGGCCCCACTGCTCCCACTGGAAGGCGTGCCACCACACTCTCCTCCACTGCTCCTTCAACCGTACCTCATAGGTATGTCAAGATCAGCATTCCCCTACCTCTCCTAGCACCCTCAGCCCCTCTTCAGAGGCCACCCCAGGACACCTGGGGCCACATCCTTATCTCTGTTCCCATCCAAGGGCTCAGCCAACCTTAAAGCGGAAGCAGCCCCTGGACTTGAGCATCCTGATCCTACACACAGCCCCAGGCACCACTTGGGGACAGCGTCCTGGCATAGACGGCATTTCCCTTGGGTCTTGCATCTTTCCTGACTTGTGTTTTCCATGCTTGCTTAGTTTTATATGCACCCACCTCTCCCTCCTTAGGGAACCCCACCCTGGCAGCACAGTAGAGCCCACAGTTCCCTCTCTGGAGGCACAGCAGATTCTCCAGTCAGTGTCAGGGTAAACCAGGGAGCTCTGCCCTGGTCTAGGAATACCTCCTTCTACCCTCACTCTTCATGACTATGGCAACGCAAAGAATTCTAGAACAAAAGGATCCTCCTACAAGACTTTGAAGGTACTACTTTTACCTTTCAGGGGCTTTAGGCCTCCCCTTCACCCTGAGAGCCTTCAGCCTGTCACCAGGTCCTGCATTTCGCAATGACGTCCCTTGATAAGGGTCTCTCAACATGGTGGCACTGGGCCCACAGAGGCCTCTGGCTGATGCTAGGAGTGACCTCACTCACCAAAGTGGAACCTCTACCCCCAAGGGCATTCAGCCATGGGACCTGAACAGGATCACCCCCGTACCTTATATTCTCCACACACTCTCCTGTGCCCTCCTAGTGCCAACCACCATGAAGAGGGTGACAGGCTGGGCACAGGCTGGACCCCATCACCAGACCTGTAGCTATAGCTGACAGATGCCATTTACTGAGGGACTATCTGCTCCTGCACCCCCACATTTCAAGGATCCCTTCTCACAAGTATGCCTTGCAAATGCTGGCTGCTATGGACTTTGCTAGGTCTCTGAGGACAGTGATGCAGCCACCCTCTCTTACTGCTCATTCACACCAGCCTCTCAAGCAGATGGCTGCTCACACTCTGCCTCCACTCACATTTACACCCACAGCCTGCCTCCATTCTTTTTGTGTGTGCGCACACATGTGCGTTACTGAGGACTGACCCCAGTGCCTTTGCACTGAGCTACATCCTCAGCCCTTTTTTTTTTTTTAATTTTGAGACAGGGTCTCATTAAGTTACTAAATTGCCTAGGCTGGGTTCAATTTCATGATTCTCCTGCCTCACCCTCTCAGACAGCTGGGATTACAGGCATCCATTACTACATATGACCTCCATCTGTTCTTTAAATTCAATCCAAACCTGGCTTCAATTTCCATGGCCTCAGAGACTGCTGATGTCGGGTCTCTAAGACCCCAACCTGCAGACATCAGCAGCCCTATCCATTAGCACAGCAGCAGAGGCAGCTGGGTAAAATCATCAGCTCAGAGCGGGATTTTCTGCTGCAAGGCCTTCTTACCCGTAGGGCCACTGTGAGCACCTACTCAGAGTTGCCTTCCTACTCCCACAAACCACTGCACTAGGTCCTGTTCTCAGTAGTCAGGACTCATTAGCTCTGCTCACGTGCACACCACCCATGGTGCAGATGAGGTCCCAGGGGTCAAAGAAGGCCAGCAACTCACCTATAGCCACATAGCTAACACTTCTTCCATTCTGCTGGCTGATACATTCAAAGCAAAGATTTCCATCTCACGATGTGAGACCCAAACTTAAAAGGGCTACCACTTTTATTCACTCAGGAACAGAGTTTAAACTATTAACCAACAAACAAGATAACACACACCAGTATCATTAAACAGATTTATTTCACACCAGAGCATCATACCTAAAGGATGCCAGCAGAGGCCACTGCACGGCCTTTTTGTCTTCTATCCAAGGATTCCCAAAACACAGACCCTGTCCCAGAAAATACAACCATGGAATGATGCACCTAACACCCCATCTCCCCTCTGCTGCCTATCCAGCACTCAAGGACTCTCAGTCTTCATAGGATGGAAGCCCTCTCTTGCTTTTCTGGGCAGGTTGGGCAGAATTGTTACACCCAGAAGCTCGACAAGATAAGCCACTGGCCAATCCACACCCACTGCATGCTGACTGATGAGCAGGTCTCAAATCAGTCCTCTCTCCCAGACCACACTGCCAGAGACAGCATGGGTTTCAGATCAGCCAGGTGACCACAGCAGCACCTCTCCTGAGAGGGGCAGGAACGAGCCCAGGACCTGCCCACCGATGCTCACCTGGTCTGTGCAAAATGGCTGAGGAGCTCCCAGAGGGTCTGACCTGAACAGAAAGTGTCCTGCAACCGGGAGCCATCATCCAGCTGCAAAGCCACCCGGACCTGAAGGGCAGGATGCAGGAGCGTTAGAAAGAAAAGCAACCCTCCTGTGCACAGTCCCACCACACGCAGAGGTTCTGAGCAGAGCTGCTCCCTGACACAGCCCTCAGCCCCATAGTACAGTTGGGGTTTGGTGCTGTATTGGGGTTTTACCAGCAACAGACAACTAATACGCTGTGTTTTTCTGTATTTTTTCTTAACTGAGCACAATGCTTTTAAAAATCTACTTTTAAACTGAGTGTGGTGGTACATACCTGTAATCTCAGCACTCAGGAGGTTGAGGAAGGAGGATCGCTGCAAATTCAAGGCCAAGCCTGGGCTACATAGTGAGTGCAAGGCCAGGCTGAACTACATAGCAAGACCCTGTCTCAAACCAAAAAAAAAAATCTATTTTTAATAATTTTGTGTCCAGGGCTGGGGATTTAGCTCAGTGGTTAGAGTGCTTGCCTAGCAATTGCAAGGCCCTGAGTTCAATCCCTGGCACGAAAAAATAATAATAATTTTGTGCCCAATCAAGAGGACAGGCTCTAACCCAAATGGGGGACAAGTCCCTTCTGGTCTGCCAAGTGACACACATGCTAAGTACAAAGACTAGCCATGAACACAAGTACAACATCCTCTCCTGTGAGAAACGCCCATCTAGCCATGGAACAGGCCTTTAATCACAGTCTTGTGGGAAGCTGAGGCAGTACAGTGAATTCTAGCTCAGCCTGGGCAACTTAACAACTTAGTGACAACCTGTCTCAAAATAAAAAATAAAAAGGGCTGGGGTACAGCTCAGCATGAAAGTCCTGGGTTCAACCCTCAGCACCACAAGAGAGCAAGCACTAGAAAAAGAAACACTGAGTACCACCATCAGCCAATACACCACGGCCTAGTGTACAATACCCTGTTGTTTGGGCCACAGGATTCTTTCTTCAAGTGCATTTATATTAAGTCTCAATGACAGAGAGGAGGAACTGCTCTGTGTGACAGGTGCTGGAGCCTCTTGACCCCAAGAGCCTCCCAGGGACCCCCAGATGACACAAGGTTCCTTCCATGAAGCAGATGCAAACTGCAGGAGTCATGCGAAAAAACCAGTGTTAGGGTCTGTCCCAGCCATCTGACTCCTGGCTTGGCGTGGGCCCACAGTGGTTTTAGAAAGCAATAAATGGCCTGAACCGAACCTCCTGGTCTTGACATGGGTAAAAAAGCACCTCTGGAAGCACAGAAAAAAATACACTATCAGATGTGTCAAGGACCCAGCAGCAACACAGTAAAGAAGGTAACAATGGCCACAGCTATCATTTTCAACTGTGACAACCCAGCTGCTCCTCCTAATGCTTCAAGAAGGTCATGGTGTGACCTGGGAAGGAGCTGTACAAGCAGGCAGTGCCACAGCGGGTCCAGTGAGCCCTGCCAGAGAACCCTGGCAAAGCCTGGGCCCCTTGTGAGCTGGGTGCCGGCTGGCTCCATATAGCTTTTCGGGTTCCACACATCTTTTGACTGCACACTGGGCTGGGTGAATTTGCTACCAAACTAGCACAGATGCACACCATTAACCCTACCGAAAATAACAATAATAATAACCCACATGAACACCAAAAATTCTCATTTCCAGTCATGAGGTATTTGAATAGAACACATGGCCCTGGTCAGGAAGGCAGAATGAGTCCCAGGACTCTCCCCATCCCTTTCCAGGCCCACAGCTCACCCTTAGCATACTGCAAAACCATCCTGTTCTCTGACAGTCTGAACAGAGGCCAGAGAAGCAGGCCTACTGGATTCATAGTCAGCCACTTACCATGTTCTCAGGACCCTCACGGCTCCGGGACGCAGGCACCATCTCTAGCTTGGCATTGCTGGGCAGGTTGGCAAATCTCCACTGGAGAGAAAGGTCAAGCACTGTCCTCTGAAACCTGCAGAACAGAGTAAAACCACATGCTGCCCAGCCAACCCAACTTAACCCAACCCCATCTAGGCTGGAGGGCAGTTTCCCCCGCCTCCTAAGGCTGCAAGAGCAGAGTTATGACCTGTAGGGACAAGAGGCAGGTCCCTGACTATGAGGGCCTCTGGGAAGGAAAGAGAAGGGCAGCGCTGACTCAGGGTCCAGCCTAAGCAGCAGGGAAAAGAGGAGGAGGACAGCAACATGAGTCTCCAGGCAAGCCAAGGTGATGTCTGCAGATCCTGAAACATGGGCAGGGGCAAGAGCAGACCCTCAGAAAATAAACACACAACAAAGAAAGGCTGAGGGGAGTTCTTACAAACAACTCTGCCCTGCTCCACTACCACAGGCACTCTCAAATCGGCAACAGACACCAGCTAAAGTGGCCACCCTCATCACTCCTGCTTCCTACCATCCCCCTCTATGCCCCAAGACTGGACAGAGCCCAAACCCACCCACTGAGGTCAGTGTCCTAACCTCTAGAAACCGTGAATGTAACCTTATTTGCTATACAAGTCTTTCACGTTCTTTGCAATTAAGAATGCTGAATGAGGGGCTGGGGATTTAGCTCAGTGATTAGAGTGCTTGCCTTGTAAGCACAAGGGCCTGAGTTTGATCCCCAGCACCACCAAAAAAAAAAAAAAAAAAAAAAAAAAAAAAAAAGAATGCTGAATGAACACTAGCGTGGTGGCGCATCCCTACAATCCTAGCACTCCAGAAGCTGAGGCAGGAGGATCACCTCAAATTTGAGGCCAGTCTAGGTTACATACTGTAGTGAGTTCAAGGCCAGCCTGCGCTACATAGCAAGACACTATCTCAAAAAAAAAAAACAAAATGAGTGTTAAACGAGACCATCCTAGATTGTCCAACAAGTCTTAAACCAGTGGTGTGTGTCCTCCTAAGTCAGTGATGCCCAACCTTTTATAAACAGCCCACTGTGGCACACATGCCACAGGTTCGCCATTGGTGTCTTAAGACAAAGAAGCTACATGAAGATAAAAGTAGAGACTGGAATAACACAGCTACAAGCCAAGGAACACCCAGGCCTGCAGAAGTTAGAAGAAAGGACTTTTCCTGAGGACTTTCAAAATACAGCCCTGCACTCCAGCAGCACCTGTACTAAAACTGAAACAATACAAAGATTAGCACACAAATTCAAGACGTGCTCCATATTTTTTTCCATGGGAAGGAGATCAAGAGACGGAGAGAGGCCAGGCATGGTGATGCACGCTTGTAATCCCAGCACTTGGGAGGCAGGGGCAGGAGGATCGCCAGCAAGTCAAGGCCAACCTGGGCTACGTAGCAAGAAGATGGAGAGAGATGGGAGGGGAGGGAAAGGAGATGAAAAGAAATAACTGACATGTATTCTATACATGCACCAACTCCCCACAAGGAATATAATCATTATATATTACAAACATGTACTAATAAAAAGTTGGGGGGGAGGAACAGCCCTGGCAGCACCTTGATTTTGTTTTGGGGGTAATTTTTTTTTGGGGGGGGGTTTGAGATGAGGTTTCCCTTTGTAGCCTAGGCTGGCCTCAAACTCTAGGTGATCCTCCTCCTGCCTCAGCCTCGCAAGTGCGAGATTATAGGCATGTGCCACCATGGTTGGCTAATACTTTGACTCTTGACTTCCAGGCTCAGGAACTGGGAAAGAATAGACTTCTGTTGTTTAAGTAGGCTCTTCCAAGCCATGTCAGTCTATTTAGGGGTAATGGGAACAAATAGTCTGGGACCCCACAGGTAAGCCCAAACTCACTTCAGATCGTATTCACTGGGGTTGAAGTCCTGCCGTCGGCACGTGTCCTCCAGAACCTGGAAAATAAGAGGTCAGTGACTCCTCCCCCCTCCCCATGTGTGGTCAAGGCATTTACTCTGCAGGCAGAGGCCAGTCAAAATTCCTTGGTGCCCAAGCAAAATTCAGTACAAGGCCACTCAGTGAGCAGTCCAATCAGCTCCAGGCAACAAACCTACAAATCCTGTCCACTCTTCCCTGCTCCTAAGAAGACCCCCAAGTCCTGCCTTATCCCCAGTTCTACTGCCACAGACTGTCCATGCCTGGTTCCATGCTCTGGGCTCTTGAGGGCCTCTTGGCATCTTCCTACCACATGCTCTGGGATTCCCCTACACACCCAGGGAATAAAGCTCAAACTCAAACCTACCCACCCGAGCTACCCTGTAGCCTGGAAGCCTCAGTGCACCAGTTCCCTCAGTCCAGAGGCCTCCCTCCTCAGCCAGCCCAAATGGGTCCCTCCAAGGGTGTTCTGCCAAAACTGCGAGAGCTCCCACTTTTGAACAGTGCGCACCCCAGTCGGTGAGCTCCTATCACAGACACGGGTGGTGGGTCCGTTTGCATGCTCACTGTTCCCCGCAGCAGGGGCTCAATACACATTTTTAAATGTAATCTATTCGATGTCACAAGCTATGCTCAGCAAAAGCACAGCGAGTGACTAGGCAAAATCCGCTTCCGGGCACGAAGCCGGCCGGTCGGGGTCTGGGCGGACTCCAGGGGTGGGGCGGGGGTGCTGGGCTCTGCCAGGCGCCAAGAATTCGGTGACCCGCGCGGGGCCACACGCGGTGCAGCTGGCTGGGCGCTAGGGGTCGCCTGCCCCGCCCCCGGGACCCACCAAGGCCCAGGTCACGCGAAGGAGGCGGGCCCGCGCGCGAGGCGCTGCTCTGCCGACGCCCCGCCCCGCCGCCCTGGGCAACCGCAAGGGGCCTGGTCGGCGACATGCCCCTCAGCCCGTCCACCCCAGCCCCGCGGTCGCACCTGTAGTAACACGGTGCTCGGCGTCACCTTCACCGTGTGGCGCCGCCCGTTCGGGGCGAGCACTGACACCGCGGAGCCCCCGCCGCCCGCCGGGGCCGCCATGTTCCGCTCACGTGACCCGGCGCCGGCACGCCTTCACACAACTTTATCGGCAACCGCCGCAGCGCACAGCCACGCGGCCGCCGGCGGGGGGGGGGGCGCCGGCTGCGCATCCGGGCCCTTCGGGCTACGCCTCCCGGCTCCATGGCTCCGCCCCTCCACTCAGGCTCCGCCCCCGGCGGGGACCTCAAACCTGCGAATTTGGCTCCGGACCGTGCTGCCTGCATCATCCCAGGGATCTCTCTGTGGAAAGCCCGGCAGCGGCCCGCCGGCGAGGTCTCCCCTAACCAGTGCCACGTGATTCCGACCGGCCGTCCACACTCGCGAGTTGGCGGGCAGCGCGGGTCTCTGCGAAAGCCGTGTGGCTGCGAGGCACATGAGGCCTGAGGTCCCACTCCGAGTCCCCAGCCGGCCACCACCGTGGGCCAGACCTGAGCGGTCCTTGGTCCTTGCTCTCACACCATCCTCCAGTCCTCTGCCACTCCAGCATCTGTTCCTAGCCTCTGCCCACCTGTCCCTGTGGCCATCTACCCACAAACTGCCTCCACTGCCCAGGCACCTGGCCTATTCTTGGCCTCGCCTCCTTCAGGGGTGAAGGGGGATGAAATGCCTTTGCTCCCCAAGATGTTGTGAAGATCCCAGTAAACTTGAGTGGAGAGAGAGGCAGGGAACCCTCGAGTGGGCCACAGTCCAGCTGCAGCCAGGTTGCCCGGACAACTTCCCCAGGCCTCACAGCTGTCCAGGGTGCAGGCGGCCAGCTCCAATCTTGTGGGAGGAGCTGTCCTTGCCGACTGCCCAGCCACCAGAGGTGTCTGGCCTCAGCATTTAGGCCACTCGTGGCCAGATTCCCCTCCCTGGACTTGGCTAAATTCTTTTTTTTTTTTTTTTTTTACTTTTTTGTTTTGTTTTTGGTTTTTTGAGACAGTGTCTCACTGTGTAGTTAAGGTTGGCTTCTAACACAGTTATCCTCTTGCCTCAGCCTCCTGAGTGCTGGGATTACAGTCGTGTGCCACCACACCCAGCCACTTTATATTTTTCATTAGTACGTTTTTGTCATATGTATTGATCACATTCGTCATAGGAAATTTGTACCTGCACATAATATCTCTTGATTTTTCTTTTTTTTCCATTCCCCTCCCCTCCTTTCAGCCCTTCTTCCCTTCCCCACTTACACAATCTTTGTTTCCATTTTTTTCCTTCTTTTCTCTCTTTTTTTTTTTCCTTTTCTTGTCCTTCCCTTCCCCTTCGTTGTTCTCCTTCCCATTTGAACATGTTCTTCCTATGTCCCAATATCTATCCTTGTGCTCACTTTGGCAGCGCGTATACCCATATCTGTCCTCCATTATGCTCCTTGTTTACCCTTTGGGTTTCTCACACAAGAGAAATAATTTGAGGGGCTGGGGATTTAGCTCAGTGATTAGAGTGCTTGCCTTGCAAGCACAAGGGCCTGAGTTCGATCCCCGGCACCACCACCAAAAAAAAAAAGAGAAATAATTTGATATTTAAATTTGTATGTCCAATTTATTTCACTTAAGATAATCTCGAGGTGCCTCCATTTTCCTACAAATGACTCAAGCTTATCCTTCTTTATGACAGAGTAGTACTCCATTGTATATAAATACCATATTTTTTTTTATCCATTCGGCATATGGGCTCTTTCCAAGATTTAGCTATTACTATAAATTGTGCTGTTATATGGACTTGGCTAAATTCTCAATGAATCCTGGCTTCTGCTCTGCCCAGCTCAGCGGCCTGCCCTTGGTCTTCCCACATGTCCAACTGCCTGACTGGCCTCCTTGTGCCCCTGTGGACTCCTGGCCAGGGCACAGGTGCACAGTAGTAGTCAGGACTGTGCAGTCATCACTTGTTTATCCCAGTGACACTGTCCCATCTTTATATCTGTAACACGTCCATGTCACACATACCTGTATGCTGACAAACACTGATACCTCCATGTACAAGGAAGAAAATGGGAAAGTTTTCAGGTGGCCTCAGCCCCAGGAACACTGCTCATGTTTTCAGGCTGCTGTCCACACTCTGCAACCTCAGAGCCTCCCTGAGTGTGCCTGGTCACCATTGGTAGGTTTGATTTTGAGTTTTTCGAGACAGTAGTATTTTCTAAGAGACTGACCCTGTTTTCTTTCAACTATGCTGTCCATGGTTCAGATCTTCCAGTTGAACATTTGGGGCAGTAAGGTGACATGGGTGGCAGGCCATCAGGAAATCTAGGGCACAGTTCGCCCTATGAGTGAGGACTGATGTTTAACCACTTGGTCGGGTCCAGATCAGCCAGAGTCCTCTCCATGGTCAAGGTCAGTTGTTCCTTGTGAAGTAAATAAGCCAGGTGTGGGGCAATTCTTTGAGACCACAAATAGCTTGTTTTTCCCTCACCATTTACTCAACAGTTTTTAGCATCAATTGACAAATGAATTCATTATTACATCTATAGTTGCTAAATCACAACTTTCCAAGTTTATCATGCCTCTTTTTTCTTTTTTCTTTTTTTAATTTACTGCACTGGGGATTGAACTCAGGTCCTCAAAATGCAAGTGCTCTACCACTGAGCCATATCTCCAGCCCCTCATTATTCCTTCTGATTGGTCCAAACTTAGCAAGACTTCTTTCATGCTGGGTTTGTGTTTTTTTTTGGGGGGGGGCAGTGCTGGGGATCGAACTCAGGCCCTTGTGCTTGCTAGGTAAGAGCTCTACCACTTGCATTAAATCCCCAACCCCTTCATGCTGGTTTTTGTGTTACTTTTTGTTTTGTGTTCTTGGTGGGGGGATCATTTCTTATTCTTATATTACTGTATTTCAAACTTGTTTGGGCCTGTGGGTACAGTTCAATCGTAGAGCACTTGCTAGCATTCACAAGGCTCTAGGTTCGATCCCCAGCACTGAAGAAGAGGAAGAAAGAGGAAAAAGAGGAGGAGGAGCAGGAGAAGGAGGAAGAGAAGGGAGAAAGTTGCAAGGACACTACAAGAAACTCCTATATACCCTTCAGTCAGACTAATTAGTTGCTTACATGTTTCCTCATTTGCTTTATCATATTCTTTCTCTTCATATGTACAAAACTTTTCTGAATAATTTGAAAATAAGTTGGAGACATTGTGACCCTTTGCAACTGAATATTTTCATGTGTATTTCCTAGGAATAAGTCATTCTATAATATAACCACCATCTTGTTATACGGAATGGGAAAATCCAACATCAGTATCATACAACTAACTCGCAGTTAAAGTCACAATGATGTCTTTCCTATGTCCTCATTTCCTTTTTTTTTTTTTTTTTGCTGTACTGAACATTGAACCCAATGCTTTCAAACTGAACTATATCTCCAGACCCTCCCCCATTTTTTTTTTTTTTCTTTTTGAGACACAATCTCTGGGCTGGGGATTTAGCTCAGTGGTTAGAGTGCTTGCTTAGCAAGTGGAAAGCCCTGAGTTCAACTCCTGGCACCAAAAAAAAAAAAGAGACATGATCTCACTAAGTCACTAAAATGCCCAAGCTGGGCTCGAATTTATAATCATCTTGCAGCCTCCCAGCATGCTGGGATTACAGGCATGTGCCTGGTTTGCTATTACATTTTGATTGTTTAAAATATTTATTTGACTCAAAAGTTACAAGTGTAAAAGGAGCTGTGGCCTGACTCATTCTTTACACACACACACACACACACACACACACACACACATGCGCGCGCGCACACACACACTTACCCCTAACTTCATCTGTCTCCCCTGGAGTCTGTATTTTTCCTTGGAAAATGATCAAGTACATGTGTTAAGACTCAGCAAGGACCCACATGTCGCTCCTTCTTCTGACCCAACGAGAGACAGAGGACATCTCCTCCTATGCTCTCTTCACTACAGTCCTCCACTGCCAGATTAATCAAGAGCAGAATGCACTCCCTGCTGGCTGTTACTTGGGCTGTCGGAGCATCCAGGCAGCCTGGTGGAGCGGCAGAGGCGGGAAGGCCACGTCCCTGCCTGTGCTAGATCAAACTTTACCATCTGGGTGCTACTGGCCTCAGCACAGAGCAGACCCTGCTGGTCCCTCAGGCCCTCACCTGTAGCCTGCAAGCAGCCACAGTAGCAACCTCACAGGGCAGCCGCAGAGATGGTTGTGGGCAGTAAGTGCCAGTGGACTGTGGGAGGCCCTGAGCCCAACCAGGGGAAGAGGTTGTACAAAATCAGCCTGGGGCTGGCCTGGGGCTCTTGCCAGATCTGCTGAGCTGCCAGTACAGGGGCTATTTTCTGCCTGCTTCTTGTGCTTTCTCTTCCCTCTGATGTGTCCAGGAGCTCCTTGGGCCACTGTTTTCTGTACTCTATCTGCTGAGGATAAGCCCTGCCCAGCGTGCCTGCTGTCTATGCCCTATGTTGCTATACCAAACAGGACAGTGGTCAGGGAACCTTCTGACATACAGAGCAATAGGTTGCCAGACACCTGGGAAGGTGAGACCCTCAACTCATACTCAGATGCTCAAGAGAAACCACAGTACAGTATTTCCAGTATTTCTTTCATTAAATGAATCTAGTGTTACTGGGTGTGATGGCGTACATCTGTAATCCCTGAGAGGCTGAGGCAGAAGGATCTCATGTTTGAGCCTAGCCTGGGCAACCTAGCAATTTATTAAGAGTCTGTCTCAAAAAAAAAAAAAAAACCAAACTAAAACAAACAAACAAAAAAGATTGCAGATGTAGCTCAGTGTGAAGGCCTTGAGTTCAACCCCAGTGTAAAAAATAGAAAGGGCTGTGTGTGTACCTCAGTAGTAGAGCACCCTTAGGTTCAATCTCAATTTTCAGTACCCCCCCCCAAAAAAATCTAGTGTCTGAGCTGCCACTGCCATCCTACCCCCTCGGGGACCCTGAGGAGCCTCTGTCCCCTCCTCTAAGAGATGGACTGGCCTCTGCAGGGCTGTGTGAAGACAGGCCAACTCCGAGTCTGGCTCTTGTTCTGGCCCCCATCTGCCCTCTGTACTTTAACTAGATTCTGAGGAGCAAACGCAGCACCCTGGGGAGGGCAGGATAGCTCCTGGCCGCCACCTTTCTGCTCCTCTTCACTGCCAGCGTCCTCCCTCCTGCGGGAGCTAGACAGCTGTTCCCAGGGTCTGCTTTGAATTAAAAGAAGCATGGCCCTTTAAGAGAAGCATCCGCCGCCCGCGCCGCCGGCTTTGAAGTCGCCGGCGCTGAAAGGTTCCCAGTGGCAAGATCTGAGGGTTTGTTTCTGCCTCCCCAGAGGCCACGTGCGGATCACAGGGTGGGAGGGAGGGCGATCAGAAGGTCACGTGGCCGGCTGGCCTCCGGGACTGCAGCCTTTTCCTCCACCGCGGGAGCCTGGGGACAGCAGCTGGACAGATGGTGCGAGCGTCTGCACCTCCTCAGGGCTGAGCTGAGCAAGGAGTGGGGGGCAGCCGCTCCGCCCTCCCCTGGTGTCCAGCGCCCGACCCTCCTGAGCACCCGATCCTCACCCGTCCAGTAAGGACGATGTGCGCTTGCTGGGTACCTCGTGGTCGCTCCAAAGGAGCCCCAAGAAGCTCCATTGCCACAGACCGCAAGGGCCCTCTCATGCCTACGAGCCCCCTCTTTGAAATGTCCATTGCAGGGACCTCGACCCGTCCCAGTTAGCCAAGCCAGTACAGGCCAGGCGGGCACCCACAGGGAAGTGGGATAGGATAGGACTCAGCTGCAGGGGTGCTGTGTGCAGGGCAGGGTGGGGGAGGATCAGGTCACACTGGTCCACAGTTCACCCTCGGGGCGATACTTACCACCTCCCCCTTCCCTAGGAGGGAACAGGTTCTGACTCCTGGGAGACGAGTGTGGCCCTTCCTGCCAGGTGACCAGGGCTACCTACATCAGGCCTACAAAGGGCCACCAGGTTCCCAAGTGCCTGAGCTGGGGGACTCAGCAGAGGAGAGTCCCCAGTATCAGACTGAGGAGTGGCTGTCCTTGATGGGTGGACCTGACTCAGGACCCTGCTCCATCTACCCTCCTCAGGCCTGGGCTGAGATAATCAAGTGGTTAACCACCCCCCACCTACCCCCGCAGCACCCTTCCCTACTAGACAGCTCTTGGGGAGTGGCTTCTAGGCCAAGAGGGGGGATGCTGCTGATGAATGAGTGGGGGGGTACAGCAAAAGGGGATTTGGAGCAACAAAAGGGTACTCAAACTGCAATGGGACTGCCTGGCCTTGAGTGCCCCACCTTGGGCTCAGACTGGAGTGGGCGCTCAGCCTGCTGGGCCCAGGGTCTCTTGGCACCAGGAAAGGGGTGTCCTGCCCTGTTTCCCTGCCCACTTGGGCTTCAGAGACCAGCAGCTGGGCTGCAGAACTGCCCAGGTGGTCATGTGGGGCAGGGTGGCTGAGGCCAGCATGCAACAGCTGTGGCCCAGATGGCAGATGGCAGCTGGACTGTGGCTCAGAGCTCGAGGTGGGGCATGAGGGGAGCAGCCCCACATTCAGGGTGGGAACCCGGCTGAGAGTTGCTCCACATCCTGATCCCCAGAGGCCCAGTCTCTGGCTAGACGCTTGATCTGTTGGACCCCACAGAGAATCTCCGGTGGGACCTGTGAGCTACCGTCAGCTCTCTGCCAGGCTCCCTCCTTCCCCAGCAGCTGTAGGACCAGCTCTTCCTGCAGCCACCCCAACACGGGCCCTAGCTCTTGTTTCCTAAGATGTTCCACCTTGACTCCTCTTCCCAGATATTAATTAGGCTTCTGCCTTCTTAAGGCAAGGCTAGCAACTCCCATCGGTTAACTCTGCTCACTTGTGCCTCCCTAGCTCCCATCCCTCTCCCCAAAGCAAAAGACAGTGAACTGAACCCTACATCCCTACTCTGTACTTGGGGCACTGTTCTGAAAGTACAGAGCCTTGCAACAGGGCAGGCGCAATCTCTGACCTCAGGCAGAACCACCTGATACCTACTGGAACTGGGCTGGCTAGAAGCCAGCCAGCCCAGAGGCCAGACCCATGCAAAGTCCACCCCCACCAGGGCAGGGGGCAGCCGGAGGCAGCAAAGGGTACCTTCCCATGCCGAGTGTCTGAGTTGGCAGCATCCACAGGGGTGTCCAAAGGCTCACTGCAGCAAAGTGACTCAGAATATTATCCTCAAACCTCACATGTAGTCCTATAGTCCTCCTGGGCTGGAGACCATGGACCACCGTGGACCCTGAGGTGTCACTGCACCCACCATGGCACCTTGGGGCCATAATTCTCATGTGTCACATTTTCATTACCTGAATGTGACAGCCGAAGTCCCCACATCCTGCTTCACCTGGAGCTCAAAATGACCCAGTGAGGCAGGTGCTGTTCTTATCCCCGCTTTACAGATGAGGAACTGAGTCTCAGAGCCCCTAGTGCGGTAGATCCATGCCTTAAATACAGAAAGCCAGCCCTTGGCCACACTGGTCCATCCTTGACCATTCAGGGAACAGTGCCTGGAGGACCAGCCTACCTGTCCCCAGTCACATCCACTTACCTGGCCTTAGACTTTGTCCAGCTGCCTGGTCCATCCCTGGGCCCGGTCTACTCACCATTAGCAGTCTAACTCACTGTTTTGTTTTGTTTTGAGACACGGTCAACATAGGCTGGCCTTAAACTCACTACGTAGTTCAAACTGGCCTAGAACTCGTGGTGATCCTCCTGCCTCAGCCTGCTGAATGCTGGGATTACAGCATTAGCAGCCCAGCTCATTTTGTTTTTTAAAGCACAACTCACATAACAAAGAACTAACTGCTTTAAACTGTGCATTTCTGCTGGGCGTTGGCACACATCTGTGTCCCAGCTCTTGGGAGGCTGGGGCAGGAGGATTGCACAAATTAAAGGCCAGCCTGGACAACATAGTGGGTCTCAAAAAACCAAAAATAGAATAAAATTTTTAAAAATGAAATGTACAAGTTCACGGTATTTAGCAAGTACATTTACCGTGTTGTGCTACCATCACCACATGCACTTTTAGAACATTTTCATCATCCCAAAGCTCAATCGTAGGTCTGTCAGCAGTCTTACTCCCTTTTCCTCCCTGTCCCTCGCTAACCACCAATTTAGCTTCTTCCTCTGTGGACTGGCCTCTTTTGAATAGGAAATATCAACGGAATTATAAGGCATGTGCCTTCGGTGACCAAGTTATTACAGTTAGCAAAGTGTTTTTAAAATGCATACAGGTTGTAGCATGTGTCAGAATGTCTTTCTCCTTGTGGCTGATATAAATGCCATTGTAGAGACGCACCACACTTTGTTTGCCCATTCTATTGATGGGCTTTTGAGTTGTTTCCCCTTTTTGCTGTTATGGATAATGCTTTTGTGAACATTCATGGATGAGCTTTTGTTTGAACACCTGTTTCCAAATCTTTTGAGTCTATACCTAGGAATGGAATTGCTAGGCCAGATGATGCTGCTGCGTTTGACCTATTGCAAGACCCCCAAATTGTCTTTCCCAGCAGCTGCACCATTTTACACTCCCACCAATAGTGCAAAAGAGTTGCAATTCTTCTGCATCTCACCAGCACTGGTTATTTTCCATGTTTTTGCTCCCAGACTTCCAACTGGGTGTCAGGTGTTCCCTGACCCAGCACTGGTGAATCCTGAGTCCTCCTTCTGTACAATTATGAAGGCTACGCTGACCTCTGGTCTTAATGTAGGTGGCCTGAAACCAGACGCCCAGGACCCAGGTGACTTGAAGAACCTGCCTCTGAGGAGATGCTACCAGACAGAGTACTGAAAACTGCGTAGGGGCATCTCCAGTGCAGAGGACAGAGCTAGCCTCAGGGGAGGACAGCCAATATGTCTGAGGCTGGAGGAAGACAGGGTTTTGTGCAGCCTCAGAGTCTTAGGGACCCTATCCCTGGCCCCTGGGTGGAGAGTGGGGTGTTGCAGCCCTGACAATCATGGGGTCCTGGCCAGGGGTGGTAGGGGAGACTGAGACAGAGGGCAGAGAAGTTCTGGGGAAGGTTGGGTTCAAGCCCCTCTTTGCTTCCGCTACTAGTTGTTTTGTTTTGTTTTTTTTGTTCTTGTGCTGGGGATCAAACTCAGGACCTTGTGCTTGTGAGGCCAACACTCTGACCACTGAGCTAAATCCCCAGCTCCTCCCCGCTACTAGGTTTGGTTTTTTTTGGGTTTTTTTTTTGTTTTTTGGTTTTTGGGTTTTTTTTGGGGGGGGCCGGGGATCGAACTCAGTGCCATGTGCTTATGAGGCAAGCAAGCAGTCTAACCACTGAGCTAAATCCCCAGTCCCTCCCCCACTACTAGTTTTGAATAAACCAAAACACAAATTCATTGTTCAGTGTGCAGGCTAAATTGTGCTACAACAAACACCAGAGAGGGGCTGGGGATTTAGCTCAGTGATTAGAGTGCTTGCCTTGTAAGCACAAGGGCCTGAGTTCGATCCCCAGCACCACAAAAAAAAAAAAAAAAAAAAAAAAAAAAAAAAAAAAAAAAAAAAAAAAAAAACACACCAGAGAATATAATATGCATGTTCTTCTCTGTTCTGGGATCTCGTTGGCAATCATAACCACCACCCTGCTGTGCACTTTCACGCATGGGCTCCCATAATCCCACAACGACCATCTGAGGGAGGTACAGTTACTGCCCTGCTTTGAAGAAGAGGAAACGGAGGCACACAGAGGTCATGGATCTTGCCCAGGATCTCCCTGCCAGGAAATGGCTCAGAGCCAGGTCAGTGTCGTGACACCCAGCTGGAAGTTAGCATTTCTCTGCCAGGATTTGGAACAACAGGCTCCTAGAGCAGGGCGCTCCTGGGCCAGGTGGGTGCCCAATGCTGGAGACTGCACAGGTCAACCTTTGCTGCAGGGGTGGATGGGAGGACATCTCACAATGGTAAAGTTACTGCCCTTGCCAGTCATAGAATCCATGGGCTTTAAACTCACCCAAAAAGAGAAGAACAGCAAGCGTAGATTTCTGAGTGAGCCAAGCTACACACATATGGCAGCTCTCATCCAGGAAACTCAGTTCTCATCCGGGAAATGAGCATGCATTTGCCCCCGGATATCTGTAGGTGCACCTGTGTGCCTCTTCTCTCCCTTAATGAGTGTCTTGAGACCACATGACCTCCCGGACACCTGTTAGCCTCATCTTGGGCTTTGTAGTTTACTCTGGACACACTGCACCCCTCATGTGCAGAGTAGGACAGTTCTTGAGGGCTCTTTTTGACCTCTCACTGTTTGCCAGCCCTGGCAAGGAACCAGCCTGCTGAGTATACAGGTAGTTTCTTCCTCTAGCTCCTCACTCAGCCGGAGGACCAGGCACTGCTGCCCCAACAGCCTCCGCTCTCCCACCCAAGAGGTGCAACAGGTGCCTCCCAGGTGAGGAAGGCTCCCACTGTGCTGATTTGAGAGGTGGGCTCCAGCAGATCTACCTCCAAAAACACAGGACTGTGTCCTGTCTGTGTGGAAAGACCAGGCTACAGGTGGCAGTGTAAAGCAAAAAAGGAGGTGTGTGGCACCATGGGGTGGTGGCATCATGGATACACAGTGGATGCACCTCTTCTTGCATGTGATTCCCCACCACCACTCCCCGAGCAAACATCAACCCCCTCCTATAACTTCTTTCTTTGTTTTGTTTTGTTTTGTTGTTTTTTTGTTTGTTGAGACAGATCTCATTGTGTAGTTTAGGCTGGCTTTGAACTCACTACCTAACCTCGAAGCAGGTGATCCTCCTGCCTCTGCCTCACAGGCATGGCATTTTCGTGTGTGGCATCTAATTTCATTTGTGACGGGAATTTCATTCTGCCCCCATTGATTTAAACTCTGGGATATAATAAATAGAGAAGGGAAGGTGACCTGACCGGGCAGATTCTGTAGGCTCCCAGGAGGTCGCCCAGTCCGCAGTTGCTCCGATCTGCAGCCTATTTCCCCAGTGGCGGCTGGAGCAGGGAAAGGTTCTTAGGGAACCTCTGTGGGGCTGCGGCAGCCAGGGCGCTTGCCCGGAGCGACCCAGGACATTACCCCGCTGCCGTCTGACCTCGGTAAGTTGCCACCACCCTCTGAACCCAGTGCCACCGACAGCCGCCCAGAATCACTCGCTAAGGCGCTGGATACGGTCATTCTGCCTCGGCGCCGATTGAGGCGCCGGGTCCCTCCCGCAAGTCGCCGAGGGAGCGGGGCCTCGTGCCACACCTGTCCGCTCCTCCCGGAGGCCCCGCGGCTTGGAGCCCTGTGTCCGCCGCCGCTTTGATCCCGGGGGCCCCGCTGGATAAAAGTCCCGGGCGGCTCCGCGCCAGCGCCAGAGGGGGAGCGAGTCGCTCCGGGCGCGCCAGGGGGGACGCAGCGCGGGAGACACCGAGGAGCCCGGCCGCCGGGCCGCGCGCGCGCTGGCCGCGGTGAGCGCGGGGGCTCGAGAAGGTTCGCGGCACGGGAACGGGGGTCTGAGACGGGTTGTCCACCGCGGCGCCTGGACTGGGCAGCGGCGGGGGTTCCAGGTGCGCGCTCCTGCCTTGCGCCCCCGCTCCGGCCCGTCGGGCGGCGCGGAAAGGCCTCGCCGCCCCCAGTCCGCGGCTGCTCCCAGGGCGGGGGCCGCGGCGCCGGGCTGGCCGCGCGATCGGAGCTGCCGGAGCTGCCGGGCCCCGCTGCCCCCCCACGGAGCCGGCCGGGAGCGCCTCCCGCGGCCGCGACGGGAGAGTCCAGGCCCCTCCGTCAGGCCTGCGGTTTGGGAAGAAAGGGCGATGCCTCCGCCAAGAGAAGCTCGAGTGCGGCCCCCTCCCCCTCGCCGAGCCCAGGCGGCGGCACATCTAACGCGCGGGCACCCGGGCCGCCACGGCCCCCGAGAGCTACGCCCAGCCCGGCCCCGCCGCTCATTGGCGCGGGCCGGCGCCAGCGCACCCAGACCCCGCGCGGCCCGAGCTCCGGAGCCGACGGCGCCTGTCCCGCCCGAGAGCCTCGACGCCGAGAGCCCGAGCCGCCTCGGCCAGGCCCGGCGCCCGGGAGGGGGGCCAGAAAGCAGCGTCCACGCCCCCCGCGTCCCGCGTCCCCCGCGTCCCCCGCGTCGCCCGGGCCCCACGTCCCCAGCCTCTGCCTGAAGGCCGCCGCTCTCCGCAGGTGGCCGCCGGCCCGAGTGGCGCAGCCATGGGCCAAGGAGTGCGCGTGCTTCTCCTGCTGGGCCTCCTGCACTGGGCCGGGGGTGGCGAGGGCAGGAAGACCTGGCGGCGCAGAAGCCAACAACCAGCCCCGCCGCCGCTGCCCCCACTGCCCCCGCAGCGGACCGAGGCCGCGCCGGGCCCTGGGCAGCCGGTAGAGAGCTTCCCGCTGGACTTCACAGCCGTGGAGGGCAATATGGACAGCTTCATGGCGCAGGTCAAGAGCCTGGCGCAGTCCCTGTACCCCTGCTCAGCACAGCAGCTCAACGAGGACCTGCGCTTGAACCTCCTGCTCAACACGTCGGTGACCTGCAACGATGGCAGCCCGGCCGGGTAAGGCCCACCCCCAGGACCCCGCAGGACCGCTGCCTCATCGCCGCGTCTCCGTCCCCCTGAGCTCGCTTACACAGGGACTCTGCGCTGGACCCTCTGTGCTGTCTGGGGCAGTGCTAGCCCTCGGGGAAAGGTTCCTGAGGGGTGCCCAGTGAAGCTGCCCCAGGGAGGGCCTCGCTGGGGTTTCCCCGCGCGCAGAACCGGGGTGGGGAGAGAGCTCGAAGGCCCAGTCCCCGACCAGTGCGGGCACTGACCCCTTGGCCACCGTGCACGGCCCTTCTGTCCACGTCCTTCGTGAGTGGCCCAGGGTCCAAGGGAAGAAACGATACTGGGATACGGGGTGGAGGGGCCCTGCTGCTCCCTACCATTACAGCTTGACTCTCAACAATCAGGAATCCCAGCGCGGGACAGAGGAGCAAAAAGGGGGCGCAGGTGGGCTGAAAGACCCGGGGTGCGGCATTCATTCTCACACCCCAGCCCCAAGTGAAGGAAAGGTGTGAGACCGGTCGTTGGGAAGGGATTAGGGCGCCCACGCGCTCAGGGGGTCACCGTCGGGCCGGGCCTCTCGGGGAAGGATGCGAACCCGCCTCGGTGGCGCCCGCGCCCCCACGCCTGGCGCGTCTCGCTGCCCCCGCCCACACACAGACTTCCAGAGCGGGTGCTTCTCTCCAAGTGCCACTGTACGCCCGGAGAGCCCCCCCACCGCCCGCCGCGGGCGCCGGGGTCACAGCGGGTCCCGCGCCGGGCAGGCCGTGGGGATTTTCCACGGACCACGCTGCCCTCGTGGCCCTTCCCCGTCGCGCGAGCGCCACCTCCCGGGACGGCAGCCCGGCTCTATGTGGGCCTGGCCGCTGGTGCCCCCGTGTGGCCGTCGCGCAACCCGCGCGACAGGTGGATTGACCCTTTCCTGGGGTGGAGCGCTGAAAGGCGGCGGGGAGCCAGGGCATGGCCGCAGCCTCCGCAGCCCCGGCTGACCACCTGCTCCTCGCGCCCGTCCCTACAGCTACTACCTGAAGGAGTCCAAGGGTAGCAGGCGGTGGCTACTTTTTCTAGAAGGTGCGTTCAGGAGCTGAGGCTCGGGGTGGGCAGAGGTGGCAAGTGTTCCTTGGGTTGGCAGATCTATTTGGGCGGCTGTACCCGCAGGCGGCTGGTACTGCTTCAGCAGAGAGAACTGCGACTCTAGATACGACACCATGCGGCGCCTCATGAGCTCCAAAGACTGGCCCCAGACTCGAACAGGTGAGCTTTTGAAGACCTGCCAGGTGGAGCTGGCCAAGGGGCAAGGCTGGGCAGTCTTTTTGGGGGGGGGGCAGTCTTGTCACAGTGAGGTCCTCAAGAAGGATAGGGGAGGCTCCACCCCCCACCAGGCGCACCTTCCCCGACCCAGAACTGAGTACCCTAAGGCCAGGGAATGCTAACCCTCTGCTTAGCATCCCCAGACTAACTTGAATGTGCTGATACTGGCTACTGGTTCTCTCTCCAGAGTCAAAGCAGCTCACATAGGGTAGAAGGTCAAGAATGTCACATCTAATGTCACAGCCTGGCTGGGCATAGTGGCCATGGTGACTTTCTGGCATACCTAAACTCATCCATCCCCTCTTCCTTGGCAACCTTAACTCAGTCCTCCAGCGCCACCCACCTCCCTCATGAGGCCAAGTAGGACCCCCTCTTCCCTCACACCTTCCTGTAGTCCCCATCCCTGCACAGCTCTCTCCCACCAGAAGAAAGACCCACCCACCTCTGTGTCCCCAGGCACAGGGATCCTGTCCTCTCAGCCAGAGGAGAACCCCTACTGGTGGAATGCCAACATGGTGTAAGAGAAAGGGTGGGGATCCTTGCAGGGTGGGTTTCCCAGGGGGCACTTCCTAGGGGATACTCCTTCCTGAGGGGTCTTTGGGGGAGATGGTCCTCCTTGGGGGTCCTGTTCTGGGGGTTCCTTTCTGGAGTGTGGATATGATCCTTCCTGGCGGAGGTCTTGTCCTTGAGGAATGTCTTTCCTGAAGGGTGGATGTGGTCCTTTCTGGGGGACCTTTCCTGGAGGGTGGAGGTTGTCCTTCCTGGGAGGTGGTCTTGGTGGTCTTTCTGTCCTGGGGTCCTTCCTGGGGCCTCTGGGCAGCAGAGGGCCACAGACAGCTCGCACCTTCTGGCATTGCAGCTTCATTCCCTATTGCTCCAGTGACGTTTGGAGTGGGGCTTCCTCCAAGTCTGAGAAGAGTGAGTCTCTGGGCTCCCCCATGGCCGGGCAGGATGATGGGGTTCTATGAAGATGCAGACTTTAAGCCTCACAATTTTCTCAAGCCCCAGAGAGCCTGTCCCAGGTTACCACCTTGCCTGTGACTGACCTGGCTCTTCCAGTGTCCCCACTCCTGAGTGGTCCCATGTCAGGGGCTGCCTCCAGCAGGGCCTCCTGTACTTGACCCACCTCTCTTCAGCCTGCCCCAGTCCATCCCCAGGAAGACTCCAGAACCCTTTCACCTGCCAGCCTAGGGTAAGGACCCTTCTCTGCCCAGGCCCCACCTGAAGCCCCCTTCTTCATGCAGATGAGTATGCATTCATGGGTGCTCTCATCATCCGAGAGGTGGTGCAGGAGCTCCTAGGCAGAGGACTGAGTGGGGCCAAGGTGCTGCTGCTGGCTGGAAGCAGGTGGGTAGGGGTGCTGAGGGAGAAGAGAAACGGGAGCCCTTAGGGTGGGCTGGGCAGGAGTGTGAATGGGAGGTGAAAGAGAGAACAGACCCTGCAGACCTGGGGTCCAGTGCTTTGTCCTCACAGAAGTCTGCTGGCTCTGGCTTTGCCAGGCCTTGATGGGCAGTGGGTGGCTGGGCAGAAGCTGGAGCCAGAGAACATGTATTTTTAGGGGCATCCTGGAGGTTTGGCCTCAGAGTGCTCTATCACTGGGAATTCCAGAGAATACTCTGGACCCTATAGCTATTAGGCTACAGGGACCAACCAGTGTAGTGGATAAGGTATCAACAGTAGAATGATGTCCTTCTCCTGGCCCTGAGTCTTTATAGGATCACACCTGTTGGCCAGTCACTATCCTAGTAGGTCTGTAGGGCACATACGTGGAATTGATGAAGGGACCTGAGGGCACATAGATGATCTTCATTTTCAGATAAGGAAACTGAGGCAGAGAAAGGGAAAGGGAAGGAGAGAAAGGATTGCTCAGGCCCTTATATGGGAAGGAAGCCCTGTCCTGCCAGCCATAGCTCTGGACCAGTGCCTGGAGCTCGCTAGCCTCCTCTGCCTCCAGGCTTCCCTATGAACTTGGCACATGAAAGGAAAATATATACCTACAGTTCAGAATGCATTGATTGGAGGCATCAGGATCCCTGACCCTCTTCAGGGCCCAGGCTTGGGTCTTAGCAGGCTTGAGGGTGAGTGGTAAGCACCCTCCCAGCCACCTGGCTCAGGTACGACCTTCTCTGCAGCGCTGGGGGAACTGGGGTGCTGCTGAATGTGGACCGTGTGGCTGAGCAGCTGGAGGAACTGGGCTACCCAGCCATCCAGGTGCGGGGCCTGGCCGACTCGGGCTGGTTCCTGGACAACAAGCAGTACCACCGCACGGACTGCATCGACACCGTCACGTGTGCACCCATGGAGGCCATCCGCCGCGGCATCAGGTGTGACTCCAGGACTCTCCAGTGCAAAGGACCCGGGTGGCATCCCTAGGAAAGGAGCTCCAGTCTAACTACAGGCTCTGGCTCCAGGTACTGGAATGGGATGGTCCCAGAGCGCTGTCGGAGCCAGTTCAAGGAGGGCGAGGAGTGGAACTGCTTCTTGGGCTACAAAGTCTACCCTACTCTGCGCTGTGAGTGACTGGTCTGTGGGGCACCTGGGCAGCAGTGAGCTGTCCAGGCTTACTGCACTTTTCCTGAAAATCCATCCTTCGAAGCGGGCCAGAAACTGCTGACCTGGCCCAGGGAGCTGGCCATATCTATATACCAGTTGCCCCTCTTTGCATGCGTCTATCCTGGTTTTAGCTCTGAAACTCTCAATCCTAGGCAAATTAGGACTGCTGGTTAGCCTGTCTACACTAGTGCTTACGGATGGGCTTTGGAGCTGAATCCCCATGTTGTCTGTTGGTGCTGTGGGGCCTCTGGCTAGTACCCTCCAGCCCTAAACTCTGAAGATTAAGGAGGTCCCATGAAGGGCTTAGCATCACTACATTTTGGCCAGGCCAAGGTGGTGGCCAGTTATCAAAGGTCTTTCAGACTGATGCAGTGGCACACACCTGTAATCCCAGCACTCTGGAAAGCTGAGGTAAGTCTGAGCCCAGATTAGGCAATTTAGCAACTTAGTGAGACCCTGTCTGAGAATGGGGAGAGCTGGGGATTTAGCTCAGTACAAAGGCCCTAGGTTCAATCCCCAGTACCACAGACAAACAAAAAAGGATCCTTCTTCAAAGAAAAGTATATTTTAAAGAAGGAAGGAAGGAAGGGAAAAGGAAGTGTAGCTCAGTGGTACGGTGCTTGCCTAGAATGAGTGAGGCCCTGGGTTCAATTCCCAGTATCCCACACACACACAAAAAGAAGAAAAGCACAAGGGTGATGGGAGGCCTGCTGAGCCCCACTGGCCTGTGAGCCTTTGGTGGAGCTGGCAGGGACTCTAGCACCATGGCCGGCTGAGCTGAGCCATGTCCCCCCAGGTCCAGTGTTCGTGGTGCAGTGGCTGTTTGACGAGGCCCAGCTGACTGTGGACAACGTGCATCTCACAGGACAGCCAGTCCAGGAGGGGCAGTGGCTGTACATCCAGAACTTGGGCCACGAGCTGCGCAGCACGCTCAAGGATGTACCGTGAGTGTGCTGGGGACTCCACTCAGGGCGGCTCACTTAGCCCTTCCAAATCTGCAGTAAGCCATTTGATTTACAAATAGAGATCTCAAAAGTGGCAAAAGCTTTGTCTGTCTGGGACAGCCTCTTCCACTGCCTGGCAGGGTCCAGTGGAACGAGGTGGACTCTGAGAAGGATTTTGAGGCACAAAGGACAAAGGTTTCAGGGAATATGTTGGCTGGTGGGGACTAGGCCTCAGGCAAGGAGCAGCTAGATGGCTACCACATCAGGAAGCTGGTGGTCACTGGGCAGAAAACAGGTCCCAGGGAGCAGGCCGGAGCTTCCTGGCCTGCAGCAGAGTAGAGGAAGGGCTAGGGGTTGAGGGGCTCAGGCCACTCTCTTCTTCCTACCAGGGCCAGCTTTGCTCCTGCTTGCCTGTCTCATGAGATCATCATCCGGAGGTCAGTGACCCCAGCCTTGGTGTAGCCTGGTGTGGGGAGCACTAGTTCCAAACACCCCATAATCACCCCCAAACCCATGTGCCCTTCCCGACTCTGCCTAAAGAGATTCCTTCTGGGGTTTCTAAAACCATTTAGTGTACAGCAGTCTCCACAGCCAGAATTAAAGCACACCTCTCAATAGCCGTCACGAAGCCCCTCCCCCATGCACTTACGAACATTTCTGTCTGCAGCCACTGGACAGATGTCCAGGTGAAGGGGACCTCACTTCCTCGAGCATTGCACTGCTGGGATAGAAGCCTCCATGACAGCCACAAGGCCAGCAAAACTCCCCTGAAGGGCTGCCCCATCCACCTGGTGGACAGCTGCCCCTGGCCACACTGTAACCCCTCGTGCCCCACCATTCGGGACCAGTTCACTGGACAGGAGATGAACATGGCCCAGTTCCTCATGCACATGGGCTTCGATGTGCAGACGGTGGCCCAGCAGCAGGGACTGGAGCCCAGCAAGTTGCTGGGGATGCTGAGCAGTGGGAGCTAGGGTGGCTGCCTGGAGGAAGAACCAGCCCTGGCTGGTCGGGCATCTGCTGCCTCGGTATCCCTCCTGCTCCTGCCAGGACCCTCAGGCCCCAGCCACCCCCACCGGAGTGTGGCTGCCCTGCCCCCAGCAGCCTCTCTGTTCCTCCTTTGCTCCTCTCAGGAGAGCCAGCCAAAGAGGGTGACCTACCTTAGCCGGGACTGCAGCCTGAAGACCCTGCCCAGCCCTCCTTGCCTCCCCCCAGCCCCCGGCCCACCGTGGGAGAGGGAAGCAGGAGCTCAAGCCCTGGATTCCTCCCCAGCAGCTCAGACAGTGCCTCCCCAGCCCCAGCCCGTCATGCCCTTTTGTATTATTTTATAAAGTAACTTTTTTATTACTTTAATTTTTTAAAAAAGGAAAATAAGCAAGAAATATATAATGAATGATATTGTTTTATAACATATTTTTTTTAATAATGAAAGAAGACAACAAAAGAAGTTCACCCTGTTACCTGTTTATTTGAGGGGCTGTTCTGCTCATTTTGCACCTCCCCACAGGGCAGCGGGGGACTTAGGCGGGGACAGGGACCCCTCTCTGGCCCCTGCTGCACATTCAGTGGCTCCCACCCCACCTCAAGTCCTATTCCAGCTCCTTCCCAAGAAGGCCGTGGCTGTATCCTCATAGGATACCCACTTCCCAGGGCAGCAGTTCATGTTGCTTTTCATTTTCTTACTGAAATGAAATTTGGTTAAAAAAAAAAAAATTGCTGGGTCTGGGGATTTAGCTCAGTGATTAGAGTGCTTGCCTCAAAAGCACAAAGCCCTGAGTTCGATCCCAAGCACCAAAACCAAACCAAAACAAGAATTGCTGAGGTTGGGGATTTAGCTCAAGTGGTAGAGTGCTTGCCTAGCAAACACAAGGCCCTGAGTTCAATCCCCAGCACTCCCCTGCAAAAAATTGCTGGGGCTGGGGATTTAGCTCAGTGGTTAGAGTGCTTGCCTTGTAAGCATAAGGCCCTGAGTTCAATCCCCAACACCAAAAAAAAAAAAAAAAAAAAAATTGCTGGGCCTGGTGGCATGTTCCTGTAATCCCAGCACTCAGGAGGCTGAGGCAGGAAGATTGCCATGAGTTCGAGGCCAGCCCAGACTGCATCTCAAGAACTTGTCTCAAAAAACAAAACCAAAACAAAACTTCTTATCACTCATCACTATAGGAATACACTTCCCACCTAGATATCATTTTCTTAAATTTGCATTCATTTATTTTCACTAGGTCATTTAATATAGTTCAAAGTCTAGAAGATATAGCCAGATGTGGTGACACACACCAGAATTTCTAGCACTCTGGGAGGCTGAGGCAGGAAGATTCCACTTGGGCCCAGCCTGAGCAGCTTGACATAGTGAGACCCTGTCTTAAAATAAAATGTAAAAAAAAAAAGAAAATTTGCATGATGCCAGCAGTGAGAGTGAGAATGCCCCCTTCCAAACCAGCTCCACCTCCAAGAGGAAACAGATGCTGGATTCTCATGGGTATTTCTAGATATTTCACACGCATCCTAGTAAGCTGTCACCCACCTGTCTAATGCTACTTCTCAGTGTACACACAGGAGAGCTGCCATTGGAACAGGCCTTATGCTTATATGCTCAGCAGGTGCCCAGGATGCATGCACAGGGATAGCCCCATGTTGACATCATCGTGTGTGCGGGCAAGCGTGTGGGCGAGATTAACCTCAGAAGTGGGGCTGCTGGAGCAAAGGCCAGGGCTGTGGCCACACCGACCTAGGGCATTGTGGGTTTGACCTTCTGAGTGATGCATTGTGTTGTCCTAAGGGAACAGCCTGGTCCTCTGGCCTCCAGAGCCAGACCTGGGAGGGCCTCAGACAGTACTCCTCACAAGAAGTAGCTGAGGTGGAAGAGGGGACAGGAAAGGGGCCAGGCACCACCTAGCTGGGGAGACTGCTGGAGGGACGGACCTGCTGGGCTGTAGCAGAGTTGGGTGGCCCAGGGGAGGTGCCACCATGAGGCCAGTTCTTCGCCCAGAAGGTCTCGAGCTATGACTTAGGCACAATTACAGGGACACACTGCACTATCTAAAGGGGGCCAAAGCCATCCCCGAGAGTGGCTTTTTGTGTCTAGCTGAACATGACACTTATGGGTTAGGCCTCTTGGGATTCTCTGGATGAATAGATTCTTTCTCCCGCTTTGGTGGAGAACCAGGAAAAAGGCATGGCTCACTTTGGGCCCAGTTGGAGGGTTGGTACTGTGACTTCCTTCTGGGACCAGAGACAAAATGAGCCCCAGAATGCAACCAGGACAGAGGAGAGAGGTCCCCTGGGATCCCAGCCTCCAGCCACCATGATCGGTGAAGTCACAGTGTGCCACATGGACCTCTCCCCACAGACTTCTCGACTTTCCTAGAAATGTTAGTAATTTCTGTTTTCCACATCATTTACAGTCTCTATAGGTGTGACAGTGCTTGGGAAATTGACCCCAAACCTGTCCCCTCTTCTTCCAACAAGTGACGGACAAAGCCAAGATAACTGTTGCTGTCTGGGACCTGAAAATATGGAGCTTGAACTTCATGTGCACACTGAGTACATGTTTCACGCTGTACTAAAAATCAGTAAGTAGATAGGAAACGTGCAGCCAACCCATCAGCTCACACACCCTCCTTGGCTCGGTGCCCTGGGCAGTCAGTCAGCGCGGGAGGGAGGGTGCGGGAAGGCGGGAAGCAGGAGCCCAGGCCCCTAACCACTGCTCCCTCCGACACCCAGCTTGGCTGCTGCCCAGGCTCGCTCCTGACTCCATCCCACCTTCTTGGTGTGGCTTCTATGAACCCCACAAAAGGTAGCCCCCCCTGTTTAGTTATCCTCTTGTCACTCAGGCGCAACACCTGACACCCACAGTTCAAAGGAGGAGAGGTTTCTTTGGGCTCACAGTTTGTAGAGGTTTCACTCCATAATTGGTTGGCTCTGAAGCAGGGCGGCGTGGCCAAGAAGTGGCTTGTGGTGTGACAGACAGGAAACAGAGAGTGATCAAGGAGGTGGGAGGGAGAGAGACCCTGCCAGGCCACACCCCCAGCAACCCACCTCCTCCCACCAGGGTTCACCCCCACCAACAGCACATTTAGCTATAAACTCAACCATTGATGAATAGCACTCCCACATGATCCAATCATCTCCCCAAACCCCCATCTGTGAGCGCATGAGGCTTTGGGGGGGACATCTAGATAAAAACCATAACATCCAATTCCTTTCTCATACCACATTTCTTGCATCTGTGTAATGTACACTACTTTGGTACTAGAATCTGTGGTACTAGAAATCTGTGGTTTTCTAGTTTGTGGTCTGATGGGACAGGGTTATGATTATTATTGTGATACTGGGTAGTAAATCTATAGCCTTCAGGCTTAGGGATTTAGCTCAAGTGGTAGAGTGCTTGCCTAGCACGCTCAAGGCCCTGAGTTTGATCCCCAGCACTCCCTGCCCAAAAATAAAGCTAAATTGCCCAGGATTGGCTTGAATTTGCAATCTTCCTGCCTTAGTCTCCCAGGGTGCTGAGAGTACAGGTGTGCACCGCCAAGTCCAGCAAGATGAAGTGTTTTTTTTTGTTTGAAGAAAGATTTTTGTCTCCCTTATTCATCGCTGTTTCTCAGTGCCTGAATAGAGGCAGGGTACTCTACAACCACTGGACAAAGACTTGCTTAGTGGAAATGTTAATCAGAAGGACTAGAAGAAAATAATACATGGCTGGAAATGTTGAGTTCTTGGAGAAGAGCAAGGGGAAGAAAAGGTAGTGTTTTGTAAAACTTGTCACTTGCATCATGTCAAATGTTAGTGACCTTTGCAGGCTCTCCAGGAGCCCGCCAAGAGTTGTCTCTTTGGGCTGAGCATAGTGATGCATCCCTGTAACCCCAACACACAGGAGGCTGAGACAGGAGGGTCACAAGTTCAAGGCCAGCCTGGACAACAGTATCAGCAGTATCACTGTCAGGAAACATAGGTAGGGCCTGGGGCAACACACCCTACACTGTGGGGCGAGAGGACCTGGGGATAGTTGAAAGACCCCCCCCCAGGAAACAGGGCTGGAGTATAAGGAGCAGCAGGACTACAGTGCCACTGTGCACTATCCAAAAGTCGATGCTGTTACAAATAACAGAATAAGCCAGGCGTGGTGGCACATACCTATAATTCCAGCACTCTGGGAGGCTGAGGCAGGAGGATCCCAAATTTGAGCCCAGCCTGGGCCACCTGGTGACCTAGGGAAACCCCATCTCAAAATAAAAAAATAAAAAAGGGCTGGGGATATAGCTCAGTGAGAAAGACTTGGGGTCACTTCCACCACCATATAATAATAGTCAATAAATAATTGAATAAATAAATGACTAGAGCAGAAGAATGGCACAAAATTTACATTGATGCTCTGCCCTGGGCAAGAGGAACCCAGACTCCCTGGCCAGCATGTGGCCCTGTGCAGTGATGCCCTCCCAGAGAGTACAGGAAGGAAGGGCTCAGGGGACATTCCAGTGAGGAACCTGGCAGCTCTGCCAGGCCAGGTGACCATGCCAACACCAACAGTGAGGTGTCACTGCAAGACAGGGTCCCTGATGCGACAAGACCAAGGCAAGTCACCTCTGTCCTCCTCCCCACGCCCCAGTATACCCCTGAGAAAAACATTCACAAATCCCAATGAGGAGATGTGTACAAAATCCATGACCAGGACCCCTCACACTTCTCAACGTCATCAAAGACAAGGAGGTTACTGGAAAACTCACAGCCAAGAAGAGCCCAAGGAAACAGGGCAGCTAAAGTTCACCTGGGAGCCTGTGTGGGAACCTGGAGCAAAAAAAGGATGTCAGGTAAACACTGAGGAAAAGTGAATAAATCTGGACTTGAGTTAATAATAATGCATCCAGCTAGGCATGGTGGGACTATTAGGAAAAAGGAAAAGAGGCAGAGGTAGGAGCTCACAGGACAGGTTTATTTCAGAACAAGCCTGAGAGGGATGCCCTGGCATTAGAGACCAGACCAGTTGCTCTTGTACAGGCTGTGAGGTCTTTTGTGGGGTCATGCGAAGGGAAGTTCAGTGAAAGGGGTTGTGGCTGCCTGCCAAGAACAAGACTTGAGAGAGCAAGCGGTAATGGTTGCCCAAGGACGAAGCTTGGGAAAGCACAGGGAGTAGTGGGTACTATCAGTAGCAGGGCTGATGATGTTATGAGTCCCCAGGGGCAGCTGTGCTGGGAGG